>JAGSMU010000677.1:0-16846 GCA_029286865.1 Teinopalpus imperialis
TATTAAAGTATGTCACAGACTTGGCTCACCCAGCAAACAACGGCAGCGACCCATCCTAGTGCGGTTTATCAGTGTTGACATTAAATCAGTTGTTTGGAAGTGTAAGACCAAGCTGAAGGGTTCATCAGTATCGCTTAAGGAATTTCTGACACGAGCAAGGCAAACTGTTTTTGGGAAATCTCGCCTTCATATCCGTATGCGGTCTGTTTGGATGCGGGACGGCGTGATAGTCATCCGTACATCTGATGGCACCAACCAAAGGATCACGACGGAGGAGGAGCTTGCTGCGCTAGTTACAAAGTTCCCTAAGACGTCAGGGAAGGCAACTAGTGCTAGTCAAACTGAAAGTTTGTTTTATACATATTTTAAATGACACAATAATTTCGCTTATTGATTTAATAGTTATACATTGTTGTGTATCTTAGCTATATTTCACATTTTTTATTTTACAGTTCATTGTTAGATTATTACTTTTCTAAATACAAAATAATTTTACTACTGTATTATTTTATTACCTTTTAAGTAGTTTGTGTGTCTTTTAATTTCTTTGTTATTCAATATTGTGCATGTTTTTAAATTTTATAAGGTTCTTTATTGTATTATATTGCAAAATAATTTTAAACCTACATTATATTCCACATGTAATATTTATATCTATTTTCTTTTTAATTTTTAAAACATTTTCACTTTCATTGTCAATGCAATTTTAACTGTTATTTTAATAGCTTTAAA
This sequence comes from Teinopalpus imperialis, assembly GCA_029286865.1. NCBI lineage: Eukaryota > Metazoa > Arthropoda > Insecta > Lepidoptera > Papilionidae > Teinopalpus > Teinopalpus imperialis. Next base: position 733 of record JAGSMU010000677.1, read on the forward strand.
TATTCTACCAAAGTTGTCAGCAGATTTTCTTTTTATTGTATAATGTTTTATTTTCTTTTTGCAAAATAATTTTTACTGTTATTGTATTAGTTATGTTATATTCATAACTGTTTGTTTTAAGTTTTTAATGCTTGGACTTTCGGTTGTCATAATAATTTCACGTTTTAATACTTTTAAAATAATCTATAATGGTTTGTTTATTTCGTAGTTATACAATATTTATTATTGTTTGTATCTTATTCATACAACATTTATCTTTGTTTTATGTTTATTGTCTAAAATTGTTTATAATGTTTTTTTTGGATAGGTATTTTTCCTATTATGTTCTTAGTTATGGTACATTGTTATCTGTTTTTTTTTTTAGTTAATATCATGTTTATAACTTTTGCTGTCATGATAATTTTACCTACTACTTTATTAGTTTTAAGTATTCTGCTTTAGTTTTTTAACAGTTTAAATATTTTGCCTTTTTTCGTTATTTTTGCCCCTGTGCTTAAACTTTATTTTTTATATTGGTGTAAGTGTAGATTTCATTCCGATTTTAATTATTGTTTGTTTTCTGACTGGCTATTATTGCACTAGTATTGCTGTCTTTATCTAATATTATTTTATTAAATATATATTTAAAAACATATATTTATATTTATCTTTGCACATATTTATATTGTATATGTCTATTGAATCTGATAATGATAACTTCTTTTCTGCCAATGAATCTGCCTCTGATGATGACTATAGTTTTTCCTCAATATGCGACTCGCTTGGTGACTTCTTAACTAGTAAGTTTAATGCAAATCCTTGCAACCAAATGAACATTTGCCACATAAACGCTCAAAGCATACCAAGTCATTTTGATGATTTTTATGACACGTTTACAAATTGTAATGTTCACGCCATTCTGATTTCTAAGAGCTGGCTCAACCCTCATCTTTCGTCTTCCATGTATTCCCTTCCTGTATTTACCTTGGCACGCAACGACTGTATAGGAAGGGAGGAAACGTTGCGATATACTTGAGAAGTGATTTTCCGTATAAAGTACTGGTCTCCTCGTCTCACAATTTAGTTTGTGCTGAATATCTTATTCTTGAGATTTCCATTAAAGGTGCCAAGATAATTCTAGCTGTAATATACTGTCCCCCAAATGTTGATTACTTCACTGATTTCGAATCGGTTCTGGAATCTTTGGGTTCAGAGTATGTACATCACGTAATCATGGGTGATTTCAACACCAACCTCCTTGTACCTAATTTTCCTCGGTCCTGCAAATTCCTAAGTATTGTTAAGTCAAGCTGTTTTCACATTTTACCTCTTCAGGCTACACACCATAACCTTTCCAGTGAAGACACTTGGCTTGACATAATTGTATCTTCCAATCCTTCCATGGTTTCCTCACATGGTCAGTATCCTGCCCAGAGATTTTCCCGTCACGACCTAATTTTCCTGTCTTATACCTCCCAAACCTAAACCTAAGGTCCTGCGCGTACGTTCCTTTAAAAGATTAAACATTGAGAAACTTCGTCTTGAGGCGGAGATTGTTAGTTAAGTCTTTGATGGAGGCGGACATTATTGACAAGAAAGTTCATTTATTTTATGAAATAGTCACAGAGCTGTCCGACATTCAGGCCCCATCAAGGAAGTCAAGCTGAAACGCCCTCCCGCACCCTGGCTGACCAAAGGAATACGGATCGCTATGAGGCGCAGGGACCATGCGTTTCGGATATTTAAAAGGAATCGTTGCGAGGACATTTGGGTTATTTATAAATTAGCTAGGAATCGGTGTTATCCGATGGTACGGAACGCTAAATGCCGTCACATTCTAGAAAATATTTCTTTGTCATCTCCTGCTGATATCTCGAAGTTCCTTAGGATTGGTAAGTCGCGTTTAACAAACCTTCCTAACTCAATCTCCTTAGATGATTTAAATCAATATTTCATTACCTCTCCTTCAATGGATCATCTAACGATTTTGGATACTATTTCTTATTTAAATTGTTTGCCGCACCCTAATATTAACTTGCTTCATTTCTCTCCAGTCTCTTCTGATGAGACCAAAAACACAATTCTTGCACTTAAGTGCAATGCTATCGGATGCGATAATAAAGGACGACGTATGATCCTCCCCATCCTCGATTACCTACTTCCTGCTATTACCCATATTATCAATTTCTCTATAGCTACTGGATCTTTTCCTACTTTTGTCCGTCCACTTCCTAAGTCCCCAAACCCTAATTATCTACCCATTTTCGACCTATTTCAATCCTTCCCTTTCTTTCAAAGGTGCTTGAGTCCTGTGTTCCGTGCCGGCTCGAGTTACAGACTTCCCGTAGCGCCAATACCCGTACCATACCTCGGAACGTTCCTGCACTGCCCGAATCGGAGATGGCTGTGTCTGCAGACCAGTCTCTGCCGGCAAATCAGGCACAACCTGTGCCTGTGATCCGTCAAGCGTTGTGGGTGTCCCAGCAGACACATGTGCAGCTCAAATTGTCTCGGACCTCCTTGAGAGGGCAGCGGCGAGGAGAGCGCGACATGACCTGGGTGCCAGAAGCGCGAGGCGCCTCCGCATTCACTCTGAACAGACTCGGACCGACACCGCATTGGCCGGAATGACGAGCCGCAAGCGGAGGAGGGTAGAGTACGCTAGGGTACAGGAACTCTTCCGGAAGTGTCGCAGTCGAGCAGCAGCCGAAGTAATAGACGGCGTCCACAGGCGTGTCCGGCACACAAACCACTGGAATTGTTAATTGCAATTTCAAGTGCTGATTAATCACGCGCTCGGTGGTGAAAGAAAACATCGTACGAATATGTATTATATAATTTAAGATTTTACTTTTTTTGTTAAGCTTTCACCTGCATATTAGCTTTGAACAAAAAGTTTGTCCTATCAACTACCAGGAGCACTTTAAGCAAATTGATCCCACAGTTTGGATAGCGAACATGAAATGAAAATAAGGTCCGAAACAGTAGAGACTTGTGACTACAGAAATAAAAGATAAGGGTACGAAATTAGCAAATAGCGATTAAGTAAAGAAAATTTTGTGTAGTGGTTTTTTAATCTTCTATAACGTTTTGTTACACTAGCGTCAGTCAAGCTCATATGACGACGACAATCATGATAATGATGAAATAATGTTGGTTTCCATACATCGCCTAGATACCTTAATGATTCAGGTAAAGAAATAAAAGTCAAAATCTTAACAAGTTTAGTACAAAAAAGAATTATTGAAAAGTCTGTACTACTGTTTTTTTAAAATTGAGAGTAACAAACGAGCATACAGTTCACCTGATGCCAAGTGATTGCCGCGGCCCATAAAATCTACATTCATCCTTGATAAGGAATCATAATCAAACTGCAGTGTAGCTCTATCAGTGTCGAGCTGTACTTAAAAATAAATAAAAAAGTGACGATGATAATATGAAATTCGCAAATGCGCCGAAACGCCGAAATCTTTTGAACAACATTTGCTTCTATATCTTCTATAGAAATGAGGCCTGTTTTGGTATCAGGGGTTAAGTCTTGAAAAGACGCCCTGCCTCCCAGGAAAAAAAACATTATATAACACTCCGGAATGTTATGAGGATGCGTATGCGCAATAGTTTGCAATACTTTTTTCTTAAAAAAAACTAAGGGGGACAATCGTCCATAAGCACCAAAAACGATCCTCTACAATTTTTTATTCATTTAAATTACTTTAATATAAACCAATAACATTAATTCTTTTGAATACGACTAACTTCTTCATTCATCTCGCTCACAGAACTCCATCCATCCCGACAATGGTACCATTAATTTATCTGCATACAGATTCCACCTACGGTTTGAGTCCAGTAGAGCGATGTGCGCTATAAGGACAGGATGAGATAAGGTAGAGTTAGCACGTGCAATAGTGTGCAAAGACCGAGATGGTTTACCTCGCTACCAATAACCTGATCCTTTCACTAAACATAAGAAACTAGTTGACCATTTCACACTGATAGAAACCAGCCGCACCGTGGTATTTACGACTGTTCGATTATTGTCACTTAGAGAAATCGAAATTAGAGTAAGGTGATTTTGTTTGTTAGAAGAAAATAATGATGACAAATGTTGCATCGGCTTCTAATGGAACCTTTTACCAACAATTTAGTAGCCGAGTACTCTATATAAGATCTAACATATTTATAGAGACATATTTTATCATACATTACGAGCGATTCCATTCTAACGTTATGAGAAGAGGATGTGGATGGAGGAAGAGGAACAGCAATTTTTTATCGACTAATCATAGAATGATTTGTAGATCAAATCGATTCTTATAACTGATTCTACTATTTTCATTTTAATATAACTTATACTATTCTAATAATACAAATTCCTTTAATTAAAATAAATCTTTCCTTATATGTCATGTTATCCTAGTTGTTATGAATATTTCCTCTATGACTTTCTTTCTTGAAACTCTCAGGATGTTGGCTTCCATTTTCACGATCAGGTATCGAGTAGTAAATTGGTGGCCACCGTTGTTAATTAATTTGTCTCTGTAACTATATTATTGGAACTCTGTTTATATAAACTGCCGGTTTAATAGCGTAGGCGTATATTTTCACAACCATAATATAGCAATTTAGAGCTGCTATATTACATATGCCTAATTAAGGAAATCTTGAACCTTCTACTAGTAATGAGGCATTTCATTTCTGTCCTTACAGTTGATAATGTATTCCATCTTCCAGTTGTTCTTGAGGAAAAATGTACGTGCTACGAGTTCGTAGTGTTTTTCACTTTATTTACGTGATGCTTCAATATATTGTGCAAATATATGATCCCCATTAAGAGCAGTTGATTTATTGTTGATACTCATAAAGCTGCTATGTTAAATGTAAGGCTGCGGCGCGGTTGATCCGAAGATAGTACGATCTTGATCTTGAATACCGAAGAGTGGTCTTACCTTAGTTCTCTTCTCACTAGCAATAACATCTTCAGTTTTTTCTTTTACCAGATGAAAAGCAGTAGTGCTGAATTTAGTATCCCAAACAACTACAGTACAATAGTAATTGCATAATTTTGTAATAGATTTGATGTTGTTCTAATCTTAATAAACATTTCGATGGTTTTAGGAGCTAATTGGTTTTAGCTTCGCAAGTCTAGCAATTAGTAATGTCTGTAACTATAAAATAACTGTAAGGGTACATTACTGTGCTGATGTTACCTCAAGATACACTATATAAAATAGCTACAATACATATTCCGTGTACAGTGCATACGGACATTCTTCGAAGGGCTTTGTTCTAGTGTTTAATAAAACGAAATAAACGTCCGAAAATGTTAACGCTTCAAAACACTTAGTATGCACTTCAAAGAACTTCTAGTAATAATAGTTGTACAGGGGCCTTTTTACTTGACCTGTAGATTACCTGGAAGAGATTTCCTTTCTTGTCGTCAGGTTCGTGCGGTAGGGCATGCGGTCTCCGTCTTCATCAGAAGCGGGTGAATTTGTGGTTCGAAATGAATTCAAGAGACGGCACTCACAATCAGCGCCGGCGCAAATATTTACGGGCACGATAAAACATTCTGGGATATAATAGAATCGCAAATGTAAGGAGAAAATAAATTTTATTTTTAAAATAAAATAAAATGGATTAACGCTGCAGCATGTACGAAATAGAATGGGTCAGCTCGACCATTGAAGAACCGCGTCCTCACGGAATATCAGCGTGAAATACTAACATTAAGTGTACGGGATCCGGACGCAATAAAAGATCCTACACGGCACGTGCTGCCGCACTCATCATTTTGTCATCATCATTATCGGCCCATCACTAGACCACTGCTGGAGATAGGCAATCCTGAGCCACCTGCATCCGTTGACTTCCTGCAGACTGGCACAGGTCGTCACTCCATCAGACAGACGTCAGAAGCAACAGTCCAACTGCATCTTGAATTTTTGTTGATTACGAAGAGTCACAGTACTCATTTATTATCAAGTGAACACAGATGGCGACTAACGAAGTCGCCATCTGTGTCACTTGCCGCATTTCGGCCATTTCTAGATCTAATCTGTTATTTTTAGTTTTATAATTACGTAATTTTATTGCACTTGTAAAAAATTTGTTTCTTCGTTTTTCGTGCTGGTTTTGCTCTGGATCGGTCAGTCCCGGTCCACAATCGTTGAAACAGGCGAAACTTGGAAAGAAAAGACTGAGAATTAGGAAAAAATCGACTTTTTCTTTGAAACCGAGGTGTAGTGGTGAAGTCCTGTTTTATAGGAATTCACCAATATCTTTGTGTATTAGAGTCTCAAGGAGTCCAAATTTGTTTTTTATTGTAGCATTCGTTTAACCTTATCGTTAGATACTCATCTTGATCCGTATTTCGGCCATTTCTAGTTCTAATCTGTTATTTTTAGTTTTATAATTACGTAATTTTATTGCACTTGTAAAAATTATTATTTCTTTGTTTTTCGTGCTGGTTTTGCTCTGGATCGGTCAGTCCCGGTCCACAATCGTTGAAACAGGCGAAACTTGGAAAGAAAAGACTGAGAATTAGGAAAAAATCGACTTTTTCTTTGAAACCGAGGTGTAGTGGTGAAGTCCTGTTTTATAGGAATTCACCAATATCTTTGTGTATTAGAGTCTCAAGCAGTCCAAATTTGTTTTTTATTGTAGCATTCGTTTAACCTTATCGTTAGATACTCATCTTGATCCGTATTTCGGCCATTTCTAGTTCTAATCTGTTATTTTTAGTTTTATAATTACGTAATTTTATTGCACTTGTAAAAATTATTATTTCTTCGTTTTTCGTGTTGGTTTTGCTCTGGATCGGTCAGTCCCGGTCCACAACCGTTGAATCAGGCGAAACCTGGAAAGAAAAGACAGAGAAATACGAAAAAATCTACTTTTTCAGTGAAACCGAGGTATAGTGGTAAAGCCCTGTTTTATAGGAAATCACCTATATCCTCGCGTTATTAAGTCCATAGTATCTCCAAACAGTTTTTTCTTGTAGTTTTTGTGTAGTCTAATCATTAGACACCGTTCTCGTGCCGCATTCAGGCCATTTCTAGTTATAATCGCTTTCCTTCAGTTTTATACTTACGTAATTTTAATGGAATTCTAAACATTTTGTTTCTTCCTTTTCGTGCTGTTTTGCTCTCGGCCGATCAGTCCTGGTCCACAAGCATCGAATCAGGTAAAACCTGTAAGAAAAAAACACAGAATTAGAAAACAATCGACTTTTTCTTTGAAACCGAGGTGTAGTGGTGATGTCCTGTTTTATAGGAATTCACCTATATCTTTATTAATATTAGAATCTCAAGCAGTCAAATTTGTTTTTATTGTAGCATTCGTTTAACCTTATCGTTAGATACTCATCTTGCGCCGCATTTCGGCCATTTCTGGATTCTAATCTGTTATTTTTAGTTTTATAATTACGTAATTTTATTGCACTTGTAAAAATTTATTACCTCGTTTTTCGTGCTGGTTTTGCTCTGGGTAGGTCAGTCCTGGTCCACAACCGTTGAATCAAGCGAAACCTGGAAAGAAAAGACTGAGAATTAGGAAAAATCGACTTTTTCTTTGAAACCGCGTTATAGTGGTACAGCCCTGTTTTATAGAAATCACCTATATCCTCTCGTTATTAAGTCCATAGTATCTCCAAACAGTTTTTCTTGTAGTATTTGTGTAGTCTAATTATTAGACACCGTTCTCGTGCCGCATTCAGGCCATTTCTAGTTATAATCGCTTACCTTCAGTTTTATACTTACGTAATTTTAATGGAATTCTAAACATTTTGTTTCTTCCTTTTCGTGCTGTTTTTGCTCTCGGCCGGTCAGTCCCAGTTCACAAGCATCGAATAAGGTAAAACCTGTAAGAAAAACACACAGAATTAGAAAAATCGACTTTTTCTTTGAAACCGTGGTCCATACCACTATTGGTAAAGCCCTGTTTTATAGGAAATCACCTATATCCTCTCGTTATTAAGTCCATAGTATCTCAAACAGTTTTTCTTGTAGTATTTGTGTAGTCTAATCATTAGACACCGTTCTCGTGCCGCATTCAGTTCATTTCTAGTTATAATCGCTTACCTTCAGTTTTATATTTACGTAATTTTATTGCACTTATAAAAATTTATTTCTTCGTTTTTCGTGCTGGTTTTGCTCTGAATAGGTCAGTCCCGGTCCACAACCGTTGATTCAAGCGAAACCTGGAAAGAAAAGACTGAAATTAGGAAAAATCGACTTTTTCTTTGAAACCGAGTTTTAGTGGTAAAGCCCTGTTTTAGCATTCGTTTAACCTTATCGTTAGATACTCATCTTGCGCCGCATTTCGGCCATTTCTAGTTCTAATCTGTTGTTTTTAGTTTTATAATTACGTAATTTTATTGCACTTGTAAAAATTTGTTTCTTCGTTTTTCGTGCTGGTTTTGCTCTGGATCGGTCAGTCCCGGTCCACAATCGTTGAAACAGGCGAAACTTGGAAAGAAAAGACTGAGAATTAGGAAAAAATCGACTTTTTCTTTGAAACCGAGGTGTAGTGGTGAAGTCCTGTTTTATAGGAATTCACCAATATCTTTGTGTATTAGAGTCTCAAGCAGTCCAAATTTGTTTTTTATTGTAGCATTCGTTTAACCTTATCGTTAGATACTCATCTTGATCCGTATTTCGGCCATTTCTAGTTCTAATCTGTTATTTTTAGTTTTATAATTACGTAATTTTATTGCACTTGTAAAAATTATTATTTCTTCCTTTTTCGTGCTGTTTTTGCTCTCGGCCGGTCAGTCCCAGTTCACAAGCATCGAATAAGGTAAAACCTGTAAGAAAAACACACAGAATTAGGAAAAAATCGACTTTTTCTTTGAAACCGTGGTCTATACCACTATTAGTAAAGCCCTGTTTTATAGGAAATCACCTATATCCTCTCGTTATTAAGTCCATAGTATCTCAAACAGTTTTTTCTTGTAGTATTTGTGTAGTCTAATCATTAGACACCGTTCTCGTGCCGCATTCAGTTCATTTCTAGTTATAATCGCTTACCTTCCAGTTTTATATTTACGTAATTTTATTGCACTTATAAAAATTTATTTCCTCGTTTTTCGTGCTGGTTTTACTCTGGGTAGGTCAGTCGGTCCACAACCGTTGATTCAAGCGAAACCTGGAAAGAAAAGACTGAAATTAGGAAAAATCGACTTTTTCTTTGGAAACCGAGTTTTAGTGGTAAAGCCCTGTTTTAGCATTCGTTTAACCTTATCGTTAGATACTCATCTTGCGCCGCATTTCGGCCATTTCTAGTTCTAATCTGTTGTTTTTAGTTTTATAATTACGTAATTTTATTGCACTTGTAAAAATTTATTTCTTCGTTTTCGTGCTGGTTTTGCTCTGGATCGGTCAGTCCGGTCCACAATCGTTGAAACAGGCGAAACTTGGAAAGAAAAAGACTGAGAATTAGGAAAAATCGACTTTTTCTTTGAAACCGAGGTGTAGTGGTGATGTCCTGTTTTATAGGAATTCACCGATATCTTTGTGTATTAGAATCTCAAGCAGTCCAAATTTGTTTTTTATTGTAGCATTCGTTTCACCTTATCGTTAGATACTCATCTTGCGCCGCATTACGGCCATTTCTAGTTCTAATCTGTTGTTTTTAGTTTTATAATTACGTAATTTTATTGCACTTGTAAAAAATTTTTTTCTTCGTTTTTCGTGCTGGTTTTGCTCTGGATGGGTCAGTCCCGGTCCACAACCTTTGAATCAGGCGAAATGTGGAAAGAAAAGACTGAGAATTAGAAAAAAATCTACTTTTCTTTGAAACCGAGGTGTAGTGGTGATGTCCTGTTTTATAGAATTCACCGATATCTTTGTGTATTAGAATCTCAAGCAGTCCAAATTTGTTTTTATTGTAGCATTCGTTTAACCTTATCGTTAGATGCTCATCTTGCGCCGCATTACGGCCATTTCTGGATTCTAATCTGTTATTTTTAGTTTTATAATTACGTAATTTTATTGCACTGGTAAAAATTTTTATTTCTTCGTATTTCGTGCTGGTTTAGCTCTGGGTAGGTCAGTCCTGGTCCACAACCGTTGAATCAAGCGAAACCTGGAAAGAAAAGACTGAGAATTAGGAAAAATCGACTTTTCTTTGAAACCGCGTTATAGTGGTACAGCCCTGTTTTATAGAAATCACCTATATCCTCGTTATTAAGTCCATAGTATCTCCAAACAGTTTTTCTTGTAGTATTTGTGTAGTCTAATTATTAGACACCGTTCTCGTGCCGCATTCAGGCCATTTCTAGTTATAATCGCTTACCTTCAGTTTTATACTTACGTAATTTTAATGGAATTCTAAACATTTTGTTTCTTCCTTTTTCGTGCTGTTTTTGCTCTCGGCCGGTCAGTCCCAGTTCACAAGCATCGAATAAGGTAAAACCTGTAAGAAAAACACACAGAATTAGGAAAAATCGACTTTTTCTTTGAAACCGTGGTCCATACCACTATTGGTAAAGCCCTGTTTTATAGAAATCACCTATATCCTCTCGTTATTAAGTCCATAGTATCTCCAAACAGTTTTTCTTGTAGTATTTGTGTAGTCTAATCATTAGACACCGTTCTCGTGCCGCATTCAGTTCATTTCTAGTTATAATCGCTTACCTTCAGTTTTATATTTACGTAATTTTATTGCACTTGTAAAAAAATTTATTTCCTCGTTTTTCGTGCTGGTTTTGCTCTGAATAGGTCAGTCCCGGTCCACAACCTTTGAATCAGGCGAAATGTGGAAAGAAAAGACTGAGAATTAGAAAAATCTACTTTTCTTTGAAACCGAGGTGTAGTGGTGATGTCCTGTTTTATAGGAATTCACCGATATCTTTGTGTATTAGAATCTCAAGCAGTCCAAATTTGTTTTTTATTGTAGCATTCGTTTCACCTTATCGTTAGATACTCATCTTGCGCCGCATTACGGCCATTTCTAGTTCTAATCTGTTGTTTTTAGTTTTATAATTACGTAATTTTATTGCACTTGTAAAAATTTTATTTCTTCGTTTTCGTGCTGGTTTTGCTCTGGATGGGTCAGTCCCGGTCCACAACCTTTGAATCAGGCGAAATGTGGAAAGAAAAGACTGAGAATTAGAAAAATCTACTTTTCTTTGAAACCGAGGTGTAGTGGTGATGTCCTGTTTTATAGGAATTCACCGATATCTTTATTATTAGAATCTCAAACAGTCCAAATTTGTTTTTATTGTAGCATTCGTTTAACCTTATCGTTAGATACTCATCTTGCGCCGCATTACGGCCATTTCTGGATTCTAATCTGTTATTTTTAGTTTTATAATTACGTAATTTTGTGCACTTGTAAAAATTTTATTTCTTCGTATTTCGTGCTGGTTTAGCTCTGGGTAGGTCAGTCCTGGTCCACAACCGTTGAATCAAGCGAAACCTGGAAAGAAAAGACTGAAATTAGGAAAAATCGACTTTTCTTTGAAACCGCGTTATAGTGGTACAGCCCTGTTTTATAGGAAATCACCTATATCCTCTCGTTATTAAGTCCATAGTATCTCCAAACAGTTTTTCTTGTAGTATTTGTGTAGTCTAAATATTAGACACCGTTCTCGTGCCGCATTCAGGCCATTTCTAGTTATAATCGCTTACCTTCAGTTTTATACTTACGTAATTTTAATGGAATTCTAAACATTTTGTTTCTTCCTTTTTCGTGCTGTTTTTGCTCTCGGCCGGTCAGTCCCAGTTCACAAGCATCGAATAAGGTAAAACCTGTAAGAAAAACACACAGAATTAGGAAAAATCGACTTTTTCTTTGAAACCGTGGTCTATACCACTATTGGTAAAGCCCTGTTTTATAGAAATCACCTATATCCTCTCGTTATTAAGTCCATAGTATCTCAAACAGTTTTTCTTGTAGTATTTGTGTAGTCTAATCATTAGACACCGTTCTCGTGCCGCATTCAGTTCATTTCTAGTTATAATCGCTTACCTTCAGTTTTATATTTACGTAATTTTATTGCACTTGTAAAAATTTTATTTCTTCGTTTTTCGTGCTGGTTATGCTCTGGATGGGTCAGTCCCGGTCCACAACCTTTGAATCAGGCGAAATGTGGAAAGAAAAGACTGAGAATTAGAAAAAATCTACTTTTCGTTGAAACCGAGGTGTAGTGGTGATGTCTGTTTATAGAATTCACCGATATCTTTATTATTAGAATCTCAAGCAGTCCAAATTTGTTTTTATTGTAGCATTCGTTTAACCTTATCGTTAGATACTCATCTTGCGCCGCATTACGGCCATTTCTAGTTCTAATCTGTTATTTTTAGTTTTATAATTACGTAATTTTATTGCACTTGTAAAAATTTTATTTCTTCGTTTTTCGTGCTGGATTTGCTCTGGATGGGTCAGTCCCGGTCCACAACCTTTGAATCAGGCGAAATGTGGAAAGAAAAGACTGAGAATTAGGAAAAAATCGACTTTTTCTTTGAAACCGAGTTATAGTGGTAAAGCCCTGTTTTTTAGGAAATCACCTATATCCTCGCGTTATTAAGTCCATAGTATCTCCAAACAGTTTTTTCTTGTAGTTTTTGTGTAGTCTAATTATTAGACACCGTTCTCGTGCCGCATTCAGGCCATTTCTAGTTATAATCGCTTACCTTCAGTTTTATACTTACGTAATTTTAATGGAATTCCTAAACATTTTGTTTCTTCCTTTTCGTGCTGTTTTTGCTCTCGGCCGGTCAGTCCCAGTTCACAAGCATCGAATCAGGTAAAACCTGTAAGAAAAACACACAGAATTAGAAAAAAAATCGACTTTTTCTTTGAAACCGAGGTGTAGTGGTGATGTCCTGTTTTATAGGAATTCACCGATATCTTTGTGTATTAGAATCTCAAGCAGTCAAATTTGTTTTTATTGTAGCATTCGTTTAACCTTATCGTTAGATACTCATCTTGCGCCGCATTTCGGCCATTTCTGGATTCTAATCTGTTATTTTTAGTTTTATAATTACGTAATTTTATTGCACTTGTAAAAATTTTATTTCTTCGTATTTCGTGCTGGTTTTGCTCTGGGTAGGTCGGTCCCGGTCCACAACCGTTGAATCAAGCGAAACCTGGAAAGAAAAGACTGAAATTAGGAAAAATCGACTTTCTCTTTGAAACCGAGTTTTAGTGGTGATGTCCTGTTTTATAGGAATACACCGATATCTTTGTGTATTAGAATCTCAAACAGTCCAAATTTGTTTTATTTTAGCATTCGTTTAACCTTATCGTTAGATACTCATCTTGCGCCGCATTACGGCCATTTCTAGTTCTAATCTGTTATTTTTAGTTTTATAATTACGTAATTTTATTGCACTTGTAAAAATTTTATTTCTTCGTTTTCGTGCTGGTTTAGCTCTGGGTAGGTCAGTCCCGGTCCACAACCGTTGAATCAAGCGAAACCTGGAAGAAAAGACTGAGAATTAGGAAAAATCGACTTTTTCTTTGAAACCGAGTTTTAGTGGTAAAGCCCTGTTTTAGCATTCGTTTAACCTTATCGTTAGATACTCATCTTGCGCCGCATTTCGGCCATTTCTAGTTCTTATCTGTTGTTTTAGTTTTATAATTACGTAATTTTATTGCACTTGTAAAAATTTTATTTCTTCGTTTTCGTGCTGGTTTTGCTCTGGATGGGTCAGTCCCGGTCCACAACCTTTGAATCAGGCGAAATGTGGAAAGAAAAGACTGAGAATTAGGAAAAAAACGACTTTTTCTTTGAAACCGAGGTGTAGGGGTGATGTCCTGTTTTATAGGAATTCACCGATATCTCTGTGTATTAGAATCTCAAACAGTCCAAATTTGTTTTTTATTTTAGCATTCGTTTAACCTTATCGTTAGATACTCATCTTGCGCCGCATTACGGCCATTTCTAGTTCTAATCTGTTATTTTTAGTTTTATAATTACGTAATTTTGTGCACTTGTAAAAATTTTATTTCTTCGTTTTCGTGCTGGTTTTGCTCTGGATGGGTCAGTCCCGGTCCACAACCTTTGAATCAGGCGAAATGTGGAAAGAAAAGACTGAAATTAGGAAAAATCGACTTTTTCTTTGAAACCGAGCTGTAGTGGTGATGTCCTGTTTTATAGGAATTCACCGATATCTTTGTGTATTAGAATCTCAAGCAGTCAAATTTGTTTTTATTGTAGCATTCGTTTAACCTTATCGTTAGATACTCATCTTGCGCCGCATTACGGCCATTTCTAGTTCTAATCTGTTATTTTTAGTTTTATAATTACGTAATTTTATTGCACTTGTAAAAATTTTATTTCTTCGTATTTCGTGCTGGTTTAGCTCTGGGTAGGTCAGTCGGTCCACAACCGTTGAATCAAGCGAAACCTGGAAAGAAAGACTGAAATTAGGAAAAAATCGACTTTCTCTTTGAAACCGAGTTTTAGTGGTGATGTCCTGTTTTATAGGAATTCACCGATATCTCTGTGTATTAGAATCTCAAACAGTCCAAATTTGTTTTTATTGTAGCATTCGTTTAATCTTATCGTAAGATACTCATCTTACGCCGCATTTCGGCCATTTCTAGTTCTAATCTGTTATTTTTAGTTTTATAATTACGTAATTTTATTGCACTTGTAAAAAAAATTATTACCTCGTTTTTCGTGCTGGTTTTGCTCTGGGTAGGTCAGTCCTGGTCCACAACCGTTGAATCAAGCGAAACCTGGAAAGAAAAGACTGAGAATTAGGAAAAATCGACTTTTTCTTTGAAACCGCGTTATAGTGGTACAGCCCTGTTTTATAGGAAATCACCTATATCCTCCTCGTTATTAAGTCCATAGTATCTCCAAACAGTTTTTCTTGTAGTATTTGTGTAGTCTAATTATTAGACACCGTTCTCGATGCCGCATTCAGGCCATTTCTAGTTATAATCGCTTACCTTCAGTTTTATATTTACGTAATTTTAATGGAATTTAAACATTTTGTTTCTTCCTTTTCGTGCTGTTTTGCTCTCGGCCGGTCAGTCCCAGTTCACAAGCATCGAATAAGGTAAAACCTGTAAGAAAACACACAGAATTAGGAAAAATCGACTTTTCTTTGAAACCGTGGTCTATACCACTATTGGTAAAGCCCTGTTTTATAGGAAATCACCTATATCCTCTCGTTATTAAGTCCATAGTATCTCAAACAGTTTTTTCTTGTAGTATTTGTGTAGTCTAATCATTAGACACCGTTCTCGTGCCGCATTCAGTTCATTTCTAGTTATAATCGCTTACCTTCAGTTTTATATTTACGTAATTTTATTGCACTTGTAAAAAAATTTATTTCCTCGTTTTTCGTGCTGGTTTTGCTCTGAATAGGTCAGTCCCGGTCCACAACCTTTGAATCAGGCGAAATGTGGAAAGAAAAGACTGAGAATTAGGAAAAAATCGACTTTTTCTTTGAAACCGAGTTATAGTGGTAAAGCCCTGTTTTTTAGGAAATCACCTATATCCTCGCGTTATTAAGTCCATAGTATCTCCAAACAGTTTTTTCTTGTAGTTTTTGTGTAGTCTAATCATTAGACACCGTTCTCGTGCCGCATTCAGGCCATTTCTAGTTATAATCGCTTACCTTCAGTTTTATACTTACGTAATTTTAATAGAATTCTAAAAATTTTTGTTTCTTCCTTTTCGTGCTGTTTTGCTCTCGGCCGGTCAGTCCCAGTTCACAAGCATCGAATAAGGTAAAACCTGTAAGAAAACACACAGAATTAGGAAAAATCGACTTTTTCTTTGAAACCGCGTTATAGTGGTACAGCCCTGTTTTATAGGAATTCACCGATATCTTGTGTATTAGAATCTCAAGCAGTCCAAATTTGTTTTTATTGTAGCATTCGTTTAACCTTATCGTTAGATACTCATCTTGCGCCGCATTACGGCCATTTCTAGTTATAATCGCTTACCTTCAGTTTTATACTTACGTAATTTTATTGCACTTGTAAAAATTTATTTCCTCGTTTTTCGTGCTGGATTTGCTCTGGATGGGTCAGTCCCGGTCCACAACCTTTGAATCAAGCGAAACCTGGAAAGAAAAGACTGAGAATTAGGAAAAATCGACTTTCTCTTTGAAACCGAGTTTTAGTGGTGATGTCCTGTTTTATAGGAAATCACCTATATCCTCGCGTT
>JAGSMU010000678.1:2500-17051 GCA_029286865.1 Teinopalpus imperialis
GGCTTAGCTATGCGTAGGGTAGGCGGGGCAGCAGTCTTTAGTCTTTGTGCGGCCTGCAGGGACGTGGTTTGGACCACAACTCCAGCGTTCCCCACTTTCCGCAACTTTTCGA
This sequence comes from Teinopalpus imperialis, assembly GCA_029286865.1. Lineage (NCBI taxonomy): Eukaryota > Metazoa > Arthropoda > Insecta > Lepidoptera > Papilionidae > Teinopalpus > Teinopalpus imperialis. The sequence continues at coordinate 2,613 of JAGSMU010000678.1, forward strand.
TTTGAAGGCCATTATCCTTCGGGTTTATGGCCTTCTTCAATTCCGTTTTGGTGTCGTCAGCTGTCTTCAAGGGGCCCTCGATTTCAGCTGGATAAAACGCCAGCACAGGGCCCCTGTTTACAGGATAGTTACAGTGTCAGTAATATGACCTGCCTGGTGGTGGGGCTGGGTCCAAAGATTGGCCGGTTGCACGCTGGGCCCCGACTAGTGCTTCCTCTGCTTCAGCCCTGCCTTGTTCCGCCTTTGCTACAGCTAGCTCAACTCTAGTGCCCGAACCTCCATGGCAGCCGTCAGGGTCAGCAGATCATGGCCGTGGTTGGCGATCTTGTTAAGTTCGACCTTATTTAGCTTTGACCCTGCACCAGACGCAGCTGCCATTATGCCTTACCGTTCCTCTCACTTGGTCAAGCATCTCCTGCCGTGACGCCAGAGATACGTGGAACTCCGACGGCTTTGTTAATTCTGTGCTAATCTCCAAAGCGCCTCACCTAGTCATCAAGCCCGTAAGTGACGGAACACCCTCTACCACGCTCTCCTTTATGCGTTGAGCTGCAGACTCCATCTCCTCAGGGGAAGTCAGCGACCTCTTTCCACTTCCAGGCGGTTTCGGTGGCGGCGGTCTACTAGGCCTGCAGAGCATGGACGGAGCGATGCGACTGCGATGGTCCTGGATGTCCAAAGGCATCCGGCGGGGTCCTGGCCAGGGATTTCCTAGGGGTGAATCCTTCCAAGTCCGACATTACACACAATGAAGGTCACAGATAAATCAAAACATTAAGTGTCCAAAGAAAAAAAAAAAAAAATTTAAAAAAAAAAAAATATAAAAATTTAATAGTCTATAAAATAATATTTTTATGATTGTCACAATAGTGCGTTGCCGCTCCGTGCATCCGGCGTCACAACTGACCTTTGCACTGCGCGCAAAAAGCGTCACTGCATGTCTGAGTACGAACTCCAGTTGTAAGCTGGGGGTCTCGATTGGTACCAAAAAAAACAACTATGACCTTTAATGGCACCTTTTATTATAAATTTGTCGCCGTGTGCGCCCGGTAAAGAATGTTGAGCAAGTGGGCGTTGTGCGAACTGCAGCCGCTGCTTGCACGCCGGTCCCCCCGCACCCCCGCTAACACCGCAACCGCCATGTGACGAAATCGGAACATACTCCCCGGGTTGAAGTGGCTTGAGCTTCAAGATTAGCTGGAGTAAGCTGGAAAAATTGGAAGGGGGCATACAGTGTTGATGGCGCGTGTTATGGTACCTCCCTTTGTCCGAATAGCGACGACCCTAATAATATTGTCCGACCCAGGTTTGATGGCGACCACTCTGCCTAATTGCCACAGAAGAGGCGGAAGTTTGGCGTCTTTCACTAAGACCATGGAGCCTATCTTCAAGTCTTGTCCTCCTGTCTGCCATTTGGTTTTGTGCTGAAGCAGAGATACATATTCTTGTGAGAAACGTTGCCAGAAGTGTTGCCGCATTTTTCGATACGATCGAAGCGAGGCAGCCGCTGTATATTTGAATCTGAGATCTGTTGACGAGGGACTGATGTGAGGGTCGTCCGATAAGGAAATATGAAGGAGATAGATATAAAAGATCAGATGGATCAGTGGATAGAGGCGTTAAGGGTCTGGAATTTAAAATAGCCTCTATCTGAACCAGACACGTTGAAAGCTCTTCATAAGTTAAATGAGTCAAATACATGACTCGGCGTAATAAATGCTTAATGGATTTTACAGCTGCTTCCCAAATACCACCAAAATGCGGGGTGTAGGCAGGTATAAATTTAAAATGTATGCCATTGTTAGCAATATCAGATTCGATATCATTTGATGCAGTCTGTAAGAAGCGTGAAAGCTCGTTAAAGGCTCCCACAAATGTTGTTCCGTTGTCGGAGTACACGCGCTGTGGCTTACCCCGGCGACTAATAAAACGACTGAAGGCCGCAAGAAAGGCCTCCTGCGTGAGATCTGACACCAGCTCCAGATGGACGGCTTTGACTGCAAAGCACACAAACACGCATATATATGATTTTATAAGTTTACAGCCCCTACCCTTACGATCTGCTATCAGGACAGGACCGGCATAGTCAAGGCCAGTGTTCAAGAAAGGGAACTCGAAATTCGTCCTGTCATTTGGTAAATTACCCATGATGGCCTGTACCGGTTCAGCCTTGAAGCGAGTACAGCGAATGCAGTTACGCACAGTTTGTTTAGCTACGTTTCTGCCTGCTAAAGGCCAGTAGGTAAGCCTGATGTTAGCCAGAAGTAGTTGTGGCCCTGCGTGATACAGCGTTTTGTGTTCTTTATCGAATATGATTTTTGTTAAGTGGTGTTTACTGCATAGCAATATGGGATGCTTAACGTCGTATGTATAATTGGAGGTGTTAAGACGCCCACCTACACGTATTAGATTCTGAGAATCAATGAAAGGGGAAAGACTAATCAAACGATTCTTTTTGTGTAACGCCTGATTAGTCTTAAGGCAGTGATATTCCTCAGGGAACATTTCCAGCTGAGAAATCTGTAATATGACCGTGTGTGATGATTGTAATTCTGTAAGTAATAAGTAAGATGATTTTATAACGTTTTGTTTTAAACAATTATTTATGAATCTTTTTATATATGCCACGTTTCTAATTACTTTTGAAAATGAAGATAATTTATGAATAATATTTGAAATTAAATTATTACTATTTTGTGTATTTGTATGAACAGCTGCGTGTAAGGATGTTTCTGGGAGTGAATGAAGTTGAGAGTTAGGAGGTGTAGGAAATTGTATTTCCGTTTTATGCAGGAAATCTGGACCTGACCACCAAAGAGTAGAAGCATTGATGCGATCAGCCTTCATCCCTCGCGAAGTAAGATCAGCAGGGTTTGACTTGGAAGGCACATAACTCCACTTATGGCCGGTCGTATTTTCCTGTATTTCATTCACCCTATTGCGCACAAATTGATCAAGTCGACTTAATGGTGTACAAAGCCAACCTTACATAAACACACGCGCCGTAAGCGCGTTCAGACGCGTCTGTGAAAGTGTGAAGTTCGATGTAACAATGATTATTGCAAGAGACCCAACGAGGAATGCGAATAGAGTTTAGATGCGGAAGTGAATGTATAAATTCACAAAACTCAGATTTTACTTGCGTCGGTACTTCATCATCCCAATTGCATTTAAGTTTCCATAACTGCTGTAATATCAGCTTGGCCGGAACTATGCATGGAGCGACGAGGCCGAGAGGATCGAAAACTTGGCTTATTAAGGATAGTATGTTACGTTTTGTGGTTTTAGAATTATTATTTAAATTAATTGAAAAGTATAAATCGTCCGACTTGCAGTCCCAGTATAGCCCGAGGGTTTTACAAGGCGAAGCATCGTTTAAATTCAACGTCTTATCCGTCATTTCTATATCAATTTGAGTGACGGAGTTTAGTATTTTTGAGCTATTTGATTGCCACTTACGGAGGTTAAATTTTGCAGACTTTAGAGTACTGATTACGCCCCGACACAGGTCTGTAACTGTCTCAATCGAGTCGCCGCCGCTTAAATAGTCGTCGACATAAAAGTCACGCTTAGTAGATTCGCTGACCTTTGGATTGTGGCATTGATCAGCAAGAGAACTTAAGCATTTTGTGGCTAAATATGGGGCTGAAGCTGTACCGTATGTCACCGTGTTTAATTTATACGTTCTTAAAGGCTCTGAAGGATCGAATCGAAATATGATTTGTTGTAAAGAACGTTGTGAAGGCTCAACTAGAATGTTTCTGTACATTTTTTCAATGTCCCCTGTTACGACAAACTTATGTTGCCTGTATCGTAAAAGTATTGATAGTAGATCCTCCTGTACGGTCGGACCTACCATCTGAATGTCATTGAAGGATTTGCCTGAGGTACTTGTAGCTGAAGCATCGAACACTACACGTAAATTTGTAGTGGAACTCGACTCGCGTACAACACCGTGATGGGGCAAAAAGTAATTGTAATTTGAGTGTTCTGATTTTAAATTACATGTCATATGATTGAGATCAATATATTCCCTAATAAAGTTTAAGTATTTTTTCTTAAACGAAGGGTCGCGTTCAAGTCTACGCTCTTAGGAAAGAAATCGACGCTTGGCCATAGCATATGAATCACCTAAGCAATCAGGTGAGTCCTTTAATGGAATGGTGACGATGTACTGGCCACTGTCATCCCGTCGCGTGGTCTCCTTAAAATGCCTTTCACAAGCGTCTTCTTCGGAAGAATGGCAAGTAGCAGGCCTGACGGAATCGATTTCCCAAAGCGAGTCAGCTGGTCAGACTCCTCATGGGAAGAAAGTGACATATAGAAGATTGTATACGAGGGCGAGATGGATATGCACATCCCGAAATAAGCCAACCAATTTGGAACTATGTAATTTCGGTTGATGTTTACCTAAATTGATTATGTCGGAACCTAAGACGTTCCAGAATACCTCCGCGCCTACAAGAACATCGATCGCCGAAGGTATGTTAAATGTTGGGTCCGCTAACTGAAGGCCTGACGGGATGGATATATGCCTTTTATCCAAATACGAGCCAGGTAATGATTGTGTGATTTCCGGTAATACAAGACAGTTTACGTTTTCCCGGTGGCTACTATAACAAGACTGCAAAATAAGACTGCAGCTTTCTGTAGTTTTGGAAATTTGACCGTTGATGCCAGAAATTGTGGAGTTAATTGTGCTTTTTACCAGACCAAGTTTCTCACAGAGGTCGCAGGTCACAAAGTTGGACGTGCTGCCGTTGTCCAGCAAAAGGCGAACAGTGTGAAGTGTTCCGCCAACGTCTGCTACCCTCACCAGAGCTGTGGAAAGCAACACATGCACAGGAATATTTGAGGAGGATGGTGTAACATTGGCTGAAAGGGATATATTGTCCGATGTTTTATGTAAAAAAGAGTCTTTGTGTAAAAGCGAGTTGTGTTTGACGGAACAATATTTGCAATGTGACAGTTTGCAATGCTTGCTTGAATGGCCTGGACGAAGACAATTCAAACAAACATTGCTCTCTGACGCTTTCTTAATTCGTGAATCTGTGTCGAGATTCCTAAATGTCTGGCAGTTGAATAAAAAATGGTCATGTGTGCACATGGGACACTTTATAATGTTTTTGGATGTTATGAGGTAATTATTAGACTTTGATGATTCGAAAGAATTTGTAAAAGGTTTTTTGTATGTGTATTTTAAATTTTTATTTTCGTTTAATGTTTCTAACAAATCTGCTCTGTTTGATAAGAATTTAATGTAATTTTTTAAATTTGGGTAGAAGGTTAAATTATTTTTGTATTCTTCCCATTGTCGATTAGTTATAGAATCTAGCTTTTTCGACATCATATATATGATTAATGTGTCCCAGTGTTCAGTGGGCTGGCCAAGTGTGTCAAGTGCTCGTAAATTTTTTATTCGTTACGTCGATCATGTGACGTAACGAGGCACTGGACTCTTTTTGAATGTTTTCGAAGTTAAATAAGGCCTGGATGTGGTTATTTATTAATAACTTATCATTGTCGAAACGCTCTGACAACAACTGCCATGCTATGTTATAGTTGGCTGCTTGGAACTCGATGCTACTAATGACTTGGGACGCACTGCCGGTTAAGGCGGCGCGAAGATAATGAAATTTGTTAATGTCCTGTATGCTTTTGTTATTGTGTATGAGTGACAGGAACGTATCTCGAAATTCCAACCAGTCCTGATAGTTCCCAGTGAAGCGAGGGAGATTAATTTTAGGCAGTCTCACGAAATCGTGCTTGCAGTCAGAACCGTGTACCTGGCCGTCGTTGATGGACGCGTCAGAGATCGACGAGGGGCGCGGTGGGCACAGCAGTGTACGCGCGCGGGACACTTGCGCGTAGTATTGCTTTTCGAACTGGTCCCTCTCCTCATAAATTTTTTCCTCGTCTTCCGACAACAGCTCCAATTGTGTCTGCAAAGTGTCGAATTCTTTGTATAAGTTTTGCATGCCACCTAGACGGCACTCTAGTTCAGCCAATTGAAAATTGTCTAAGTTCGACTCAGGTAAAACTTTGATAAAATTTATAAATTGCGTTAATTTAGCTTTGAGACTTCCACGCTTCTTCACTAGTTCTTTAATTTTTGTGTCGGGCATAGTAAAGTGAGCGAAAAAAATAAATAAAAAAAAGGCTAGAGTAAGAATGAGAGAAAAAAAATTATGAACAAATCTTTGGGTCTCGGTTTAATAAAGGGAGATAAAAATAAATGCAAAAAAAATAATTAATATGCTATTTATAAAGAGATCAACATGCCTGATCCCTATAGCAGTATTTTAGATTCCTGGAAATATGCAATAAAGACAAGAAAAAAGGATTGGAACGGACTCACTCAATCTTTTATGACCGTCAAACGTCCTCCACGGACGGCGGCGCGCAGCGATGACGACTGCTGTTGTTTTGCACGGCGAAACACGATATTAGTTTTTATTTTTTATTAGTAAACACGGAGTTTGAGAACCACTCTGATTCCTAATCCGGTTCGAAGGACCAATGTCTGAGTACGAGCTCCAGTTGTAAGCTGGGGGTCTCGATTGGTACAAAAAACAACTATGACCTTTAATGGCACCTTTTATTATAAATTTGTCGCCGTGTGCGCCCGGTAAAGAATGTTGAGCAAGTGGGCGTTGTGCGAACTGCAGCCGCTGCTTGCACGCCGGTCCTCCCGCACCCCCGCTACCACCGCAACCGCCATGTGACGAAATCGGAACACTGCATCTAATTAACAACCGCGTGGCCGCCAAACCTAATTTATCTACTAAGATTGTATTTACTAACTAATGCACTGAAACTAGATTAAATATTTTACTAAAAACTAACACATTGTCACAAACAAAGTTTATAAAGTTATAATAGTCCAGATAAACAGGAATATACTCGTGTAAACGTAAAATACGGTAACACGAACACAAGCGCACGTCTGCTCCACACGACAACCGAGCGGAGAGTAGATAAGGACAGCCCACCACCTCCCATGGCCCCACCGACTCTTAGGTCATACGGGCCGAATCACGTGAGGATGCGCACGGTCCGGCCTTTTGTTGGCTCCGTGCACACCTTTCTTGACTCCCTAGAAGTTATTTCTATCTACTCCTTGTCCCAGCACACTCCACGGTCCCGATAGCGAGGAGGTTCCCTTACTCGAATTCGGTCAAAACTCGATCTGGCACAATGGTGAATGAGATCAGCCTGTGGTCGCTGGTGCTGGCGCAGTCTTGCACCCGCCAATCGGTGACATGCACAGCTCCTGCTGAGAGCGTAACGTCAATGTTAGATTCACCTCCGGCACCCGAGAATATAGTGGGCTGATCGGGCAGGTTCCAAATTCGTAGCCCCTGTCATATTATGAAACCCTCCATTAGTACGTCGCTCCACCTCTGCTCCCCTTCCTAAAAAGTGCCGTCGCTCGCTGCTCCACATTGGCGAGTGCGCGTTGCAGTCCGAGCCGATGATAACTTTCTTGCCCCGCAGGCTGCCCAGCACGACCACCAGGTGGTGCAGGTGGATGTTAATGTCCTGACTATATTGGAAATATGCTGACACCACGTAGAGGTCCCATCGGCTCAAGTGGCAGACCTGTGTACTGTGTACAGTGCTCTGTGGACAGATTGTGCAGGATCATCACCGCAGTATCGCACGACGCGATATATATGCCCGCCTGTGGATTTCGCTCCACCTGCGCAATATACCCAGCCTGGGAGCATTGTTCTTGGACAAGAACAATGTCCAGGCCAAGGTCGCGCGTGATGCCAGGGAGCTCCAAAGGCTTGCTCCCCTCGACCTAAGTTGATCTGGCCGATTTTTACCGTGGTGGTTCTCGCGGGCTTACCCGCCATATTGTGTGGTTGCCACAGCCTGCTGCTCTGCATGCACCCTAGCTGGACAATTTCGCGCTGTCGTCACATGTGAGGCTGCGTCCGGTCGGCCAAACCTGCGGCACGTGGCACAGCACTCAGTTGTTGCCGTGCAGGCGTCTTTCTCATGCCCAGCCTGGCCGCATCTGCCGCAAACAACGTCTTTGGACCTGCAGTATTTTAGCGGATGTCCATATAGCTGACACTTGGTGCAGCACGTGACGTCCACATAGTCCATGGCTCGACCACGTGCCATCCGATATAGTCTTGAGTGGCTTATTAGAACGTCTCTTATCTTTGGGGTGCACTTCAGCACCACCGTGGTTCTGCGGCTGCCCTTCCATGTCTTCTTGAAAGCTACGCTGCAATTTGCCTTAAACTCCTCCTGAGTTCACTTTGTTTCCTCAGCGTTCCTGAGATTTTGTTCGAAGAGACCCGTCATGACATCCTCAATTTTTGGGTCGTCCCCAAACTCTCTGAGGGCCACGAGTGGCAGGCGCTGCCGCGGCTCGGCAACACGAAGACTTGCTGGTGCGGCTGACTTCAGCTTTTGCGCAGCCTCCCGGGACGTGGTCTGGACTACAACCCCGGCATTTCCGACTTTCCTAAGCTGATCAATTTGGAGCCCACTTGTCTTGGGGTTGATACATTTTTTGAGCTCGGCCTTCGTGTCGTCCGCTGTTTTCAGCGGTCCCTCCTCTTCCGCAGGGTCAAAAGCCAGGACTGGTCCCCGCTTCCCGGTTATCGACACCGGCTCCGTACCCTTAGGCAACCTCAGCGCCGACGCATAACTCAACTGGGCTGAGCCAAGGGTTGCGTCCACAACTCCTTTGGGAGCATGTCGGGCTTCGACTTGCGCCAGTTTCCTTTCGGCTTCTGCCCTACCTAGTTCCGCCTTAGCCACAGCGAGATTTAACTCAATGTTGCGCACCTCCATCGCTGCGATCATGGCGATAAGATCGTGCCCGTAGCTTGCTATTTTGTTGACGTCGCCCTTGTTCAGCTTGGATCCAGGACTTGAGGCGACCGTCATGATCCCTTTGACTGTCACTCTAACGGCATCTATAATCTCTTGGCGTGAAGCCAAGGACATCTGGAAAACAGGCTCGATCTCGTCTGCGGAGTCTTCCGCCGTCTGTGCTCCGCCCACGACTTCAAGATCCTTCGACAAGAGGCCCGCTACGGGCGCGACACCGGAACCCTCCACTCGCCTCCGTGCCAGTCTAACACGCTGGGCTACCGACTGTACCTCCTCGGGAGAGGTCAGGGGCCTCTTCTCCGCACCGGCGACATGGGGTGGCAGCGGTCGAGGCGGTCCGGTCGTCGGCAGCTCCATTGGGCTCCGCCGTTCCAAGTTTTCAGGTGGAGTCCGCACTAGGGTCTTCCGGGGCGTAAAGCACTCTTCGTCCGACATTTCCTGAACTCTCAAATCCAGGACCACACTAAACACTGGTGTATGTGTGTCCACTTCGATCAGCACTAATTAATATTAAAACTAAAATTTAACCAAAAAAGAAAAAAATAATTATAACAAGTCTTTTCCCTATACAATAAGAGCGCGGAGACGCATAACCACATTTATACTTAATTGATACACGGAATGTTCGAAAAAATTTTTGAAGTTGTGTGCAAGTCCAAGTGTGCACTTGGAGCACACTCGGGTGAGTCAGTATACCAGCGCCACCTATGCGCTCAGTACATAAACTAGAACGGCCGCCACCAGAATGCCACACACTAACGCCGCCTCGTTCTAGCACTGCACTGCACACTTAACCTAAAAAAAAGTACCACGCGGTTACCACATGGTGGCAACGTGTGTTAATGTTTGAGAATTACGACTAGCTTTACAACCTAAAACACTAACTAGGAGTATAACACTATTAATAAAATTATAAATAGAACACTGAGACTACGGGTAAGAAGAAAGAACAAGTCAATATAAAGTCAGTACAAACTAAACTAATTGGCGTCCTTTCCGCGCATTGACCTTCCAGTAGGAACAATCCGGGAGTCGCAGAGCACTCAACTTCACCGAAGTTCCGGGAAAGCACACACACACTTTACACATACGAGAGAATAGAAAGAAAGGATTACTGCACTTCGCACTAAGAGCACTTGCGCACGTCCGCTCCGTATCGAAGCCAACGACGAAGTAGATAGGGACAACCCTCCACCTCCCATGGTCCCACCGACCCTTAGGTCATACGGGCCGAATCACGGGAGAGCGCGCCTTCTTGACTCCCTACAAATTATTTCTCTACTCCTTGTCCCTTATAGTCACTCTCCCCCTACTGAGGCTAGACGACACACAAACGTTCTCGCCGTCGGGCATCCTATCCAGCGACCACTCCGACCTGCTTCTTCTCTCATACCATTTGTGCGCGAAACATCGTAGCTGCGCGAAGTTCCCCTCCGCGCTAACGAGATCACCGTAGTAAACCGGACCCTGAACCGCTCTTGTGATTCCATTCATCATGTTCATACGTAGGTCCTCATACAGAGGGCACTCCCACAAAATGTGGTGAGTATCCTCTTCATTCACTCCGCAATCACACATACCACTGTCACTAAGCGTCATTTCATGCAGTCTCTTCCTAAAACAGCCATGCCCGGTGAGAATCTGCGAGACTTGATGGTCCGGAACTATCCAAGTTGCTTGGAGTCGTACCGCTACTTCCGGGAAAAACCGGTATAACTCACGTCCTTTCGTGTCATTTTCCATCTTGTCTGCCATTCTCCGATCACGTCCGCCCAAATACCGCGTTTTCGCCTGCTCAACTCCTCACTGGGCCGATCCAATCGTTCTACACCCGTTCTACCAGCACGAATCACCTCCAGGTCCGCAGGGAGGACGCCGGCCAGCACCGGTAAGGCAGCCGTGCTGGTCGACCTATAAGCCTTGGTCAACATAATCAATGATGATCGCTGTGACCTTAGCAATGTGCTTCGCACCGCGTACATGTCGGCTCTCTCAAACCAACATTCGGCAGCATACGTCAGTATGGGTATAAATATACACTTGTAAATTAATTTTAGACTTGGGTATCGAACACCCCACGAGGAAGTAGACACCCGAGTCATCTTGCCAAATCCCTTAGCCGCCTTTTCCGAGATATCTTGTGCATGCTGCGCAAAGGACAAATTTGTGTCTATCGTTACCCCGAGTACTCGTGCCATGGTCACCGTTCGGACTCTCTTCTCTTCTAGACGTATAATCGGTGGACGCTGAAGTTTGCCTTTCACCATCATGGTGACCGACTTACTAGGGGAAAATTCAAGCCTGTTACGAGACGCCCAGTCGCTAACTAATAGTTTGTGAGATTCAACAGATGTGGATAGGTCGTTGAAAATAAGAAGGGGTGAATCACCGCCGGGAGGACGCCGGCCAGTACCGGTAAGGCAGCCGTGCTGGTCGACCTATAAGCCTTGGTCAACAGAATCAATGATGATCGCTGTGACCTTAGCAATGTGCTTCGCACCGCGTACATGCCGGTTCTCTCAAACCAACATTCGGCAGCATACGTCAGTATGGGTATAAATATACACGTGTAAATTAATTTTAGACTTGGGTATCGAACACCCACGAGGAAGTAGACACCCGAGTCATCTTGCCAAATCCCTTAGCCGCCTTTTCCGAGATATCTTGTGCATGCTGCGCAAAGGACAAATTGTGTCTATCGTTACCCCGAGTACTCGTGCCATGGTCACCGTTCGGACTCTCTTCTCTTCTAGACGTATAATCGGTGGACGCTGAAGTTTGCCTTTCACCATCATGGTGACCGACTTACTAGGGGAAAATTCAAGCCTGTTACGAGACGCCCAGTCGCTAACTAATAGTTTGTGAGATTCAACAGATGTGGATAGGTCGTTGAAAATAAGAAGGGGTGAATCACCGCCGGGAGGACGCCGGCCAGCACCAGTAAGGCAGCCGTGCTGGTCGACCTATAAGCCTTGGTCAACATAATCAATGATGATCGCTGTGACCTTAGCAATGTGCTTCGCACCGCGTACATGTCGGCTCTCTCAAACCAACATTCGGCAGCATACGTCAGTATGGGTATAAATATACACGTGTAAATTAATTTTAGACTTGGGTATCGAACACCCCACGAGGAAGTAGACACCCGAGTCATCTTGCCAAATCCCTTAGCCGCCTTTTCCGAGATATCTTGTGCATGCTGCGCAAAGGACAAATTTGTGTCTATCGTTACCCCGAGTACTCGTGCCATGGTCACCGTTCGGACTCTCTTCTCTTCTAGACGTATAATCGGTGGACGCTGAAGTTTGCCTTTCACCATCATGGTGACCGACTTACTAGGGGAAAATTCAAGCCTGTTACGAGACGCCCAGTCGCTAACCATTTCTAACATTGCCTTGGCCTTCGATTCAATTCCAGCCCTTGTGTCCGATTCAATCATGGCAGTGAGGTCGTCTGCATAAGCCACAACAGAAACACCCGAGGGGAACGGTAGCCTGAGTATTCATCCATTAACAAATTCCACAGCGTAGGGCCTAGTACCGAGCCTTGGGGACAGCCCATGGGTGGCTCCTTCCACTCCACCCGGTCCCCCACGAAAAGGCCAATGCGCCGGGAAACAAAGTAATCCGCCAACATCCGATCGATGTTTGGCGGACATCCGCCTCCCTTTGCCTTGACCAGAATCATCGGCCACCAAGCTTTGTCGAAGGCACCTGAGATATCAAGGAGGATCATTTGAACAAAGCATTCTTTAGAGTTCTTAACGGTACTAAGCATTGTACGCAGTGCGGTTGACCGGCCCGGAGAGAATCCGTGCTGGTATTCCGAGATTCCGCGCGATATACTAGGAGCACAGCGCAGTATGACTCGCTCCAACAATTTACCCAGAACGGGGAGGAGCGTTATTGGGCAATACGCCTTGGGGTCCGTGAGCGGCCTGTCATTCCCTTTTGGTAGCACCAAAAGCCTTCCCGTCTTCCATACTTCCGGAAATACTCCTTCTTTCACGCATTTGGCGAACACCGAGTGAAATTCCCTCGGCGCCGCCAGCCAGACATTTCTTACAATCATCGCGCTAATCCCATCGGGTCCCGGAGCAGTATTGGGCAGGGCCCTAACCATGCCTCTCAGATCCGCAACGTCAGGAGGAGGCGCGTCACGCCCAGATGGCATGCAAGAGGCCATAGTGCGCACCCGACGGTGATAATCACCGTCCAAAGTGGTGTCGTCGTCCGGGCACAGAGAATTAATTAAATTTTGCATGGCCTCTTCCAAGCCACCGGCGACTCGACCAGCGAACTCCGTGGCACTAACAACATTGGCAGGTAGACGAAGCCTCCCACTTGTCAGGCGGTAGGCCTGTCCCCACGGTTCAACATTGCCGCTCTCGGCAACTCTGCGGAGGAACGCTAGTTGCACCTCCTCCATCAACCTTCTATATCTCGCTCGTACAGTATGAAAGGCCTCTCTTGTTATCTCCTCCGACCTACCACCTGCTTTCCTTTTCTTCTGCCACTCTCGCCTAACCCGACAGTGCATTCTTCTCAACGAGTCCAATTCAGGCGTCCACCATTCATAGCCGCCATGCCTTCTGGGGCGTCTTTCACCCAGGTATGGCGCAGGACGATGGTGGGTCCGTCTTTATTTGGTAGGTAATTAGCGTGTGATCGCTGGAGCTGGCACCGTCGTGCACTCGCCACCCTGCAACGTAGACGCCTTCAGTTACCAGGGTGAGGTCCACGTTGGATTCGCCTGATGCACCGGAGAAAGTATACGGCTGATTTGGCTGATTGCCAATATTAAGGCCATTTTCGAGGGTAAAACCTTCCATCTCCTGACGTCTGTTATGCCTATTGTGGCCACGGCCAACGTACTGGCGGCGCTCACAGTACCATAGTGGCGAGTGCGCGTTGGAGACGAGGCCGATCAGCACCCTTCTGCCCTTAAGGCAGCTCAGGGTGACCCTAGGTGGTGTAGGTGTCCGGATATTGGTTGGTTATATTTAAAATACGCTGATACAACGTAAAGGGTCCCATCTACTTAAGTGCACAACCACACAGTATTCATTGGACAGATGTTGCAGAATTGTGGCACCTATGTTCTTGTTTGCAAGGAAAAGGCCGGCCCCAGGCTGGTCCCTCACCTGCATTATACCCTCGGCCTGAGAGTATTGTTCTTGTACTAGAACAAGGTCTAGGCCGAGATTCGAGACTAGCCGATAATCGCCCGGCCCAGCAGGATCGTCCTCTTTCGGCACGAAGATCGTCCGGCATTGCCGCAGGGGCTCTGGTATTTCGCCACTGATCAACCAAGAGTTGAATATTTCCGCTTTAAGGCTTACTGGAACTTGGCGCCAATCCTCCGGGCGGATACCGTCCGGACCTGGCGCCGCCTGCCAGTCGAAGCTGGACGCCTTCACCTCTTCCGAGGTAAAAGGCATCCACAACCTGGAATAGTCGCGCCCGCCCCCGTCTACCTCTTCGCGTTGTAACGCGCGAAGGGCTCCCGGTCTAGGCCCTGGGGCGTCGGACACTTTCTCTAGAACTGGTCGCCAGTAGGTTTCCAGTTCGTCGATGTTAA
>JAGSMU010000679.1:0-18335 GCA_029286865.1 Teinopalpus imperialis
AAAAAAGGTTACAAAATCAGCACGAAAAACGAAGACATGAAAATTTTTACAAGTGGAATAAAATTACGTAATTATGGAAACTAAAATAACTGATTACAACTAGACTAGGAAATGGCCTAAATGCAGCGCAGGATGACTGTCTAACGATTACACTGAACAAATGCTACAACAAAAACCAATTTGGAATGCTTAAGACTCTAATACACAAAGATATGGGTGGTTAGGTTGGGTTAGGTTAGGTTAGGTTGGGTTACAAAATCAGCACGAAAAACGAGACATGAAAATTTTTACAAATTGGAATAAAATTGCGTAATTATGAAACTAAAAATAGCTGATTACAACTAGACTAGAAATGGCCTAAATGCGGCGTAGGATGACTGTCTAACGATTACACTGAACAAATGCTACAACAAAAAACCAATTTGGAATGCTTAAGACTCTAATGCACAAAGATATAGGTGGTTAGGTTAGGTTAGGTTAGGTTAGGTTAGGTTACAAAATCAGCACGAAAAACAGAGACATGAAAATTTTTACAAATTGGAATAAAATTACGTAATTATGGAAACTAAAAATAACTGATTACAACTAGACTAGAAATGGCCTAAATGCAGCGCAGGATGACTGTCTAACGATTACGCTGAACAAATGCTACAACAAAAACCAATTTGGAATGCTTGAGACTCTAATACACAAAGATATAGGTGGTTAGGTTAGGTTAAGTTAGAGTTAGGTTAGGTTACAAAATCCAGCACGAAAAACGAAGACATGAAAATTTTTACAAATGGAATAAAATTACGTAATTATGGAAACTAAAATAACTGATTACAACTAAGACTAGAAATGGCTAAATGCGGCGCAGGATGACTGTCTAACGATTAAACTGAACAAATGCTACAACAAAAACCAATTTGGAATGCTTAAGACTCTAATACACAAAGATATAGGTGGTTAGAGGTTAGAGTTAGGTTAGGTTAGGTTGGGTTAGGTTACAAAATCAGCACGAAAAACGAAGACATGAAAATTTTTACAAGTGGAATAAAATTACGTAATTATGAAACTAAAATAACTGATTACAACTAAGACTAGAAATGGCTAAATGCGGCGCAGGATGACTGTCTAACGATTACACTGAACAAATGCTACAACAAAAACCAATTTGGAATGCTTAAGACTCTAATACACAAAGATATAGGTGGTTAGAGGTTAGGTTAGGTTAGGATTAGGTTAGGTTGGAGTTACAAAATCAGCACGAAAAACGAAGACATGAAAATTTTTACAAATGGAATAAAATTACGTAATTATGAAACTAAAAATAACTGATAACAACTAGACTAGAAATTGCCTAAATGCAGCGCAGGATGACTGTCTAACGATTACACTGAACAAATGCTACAACAAAAACCAATTTGGAATGCTTAAGACTCTAATGCACAAAGATATATAGGTGGTTAGGTTAGGTTAGGTTAGGTTAGGTTGGGTTAGGTTAGGTTACAAAATCAGCACGAAAAACGAAGACATGAAAATTTTTACAAATGGAATAAAATTACGTAATTATGAAACTAAAATAACTGATTACAACTAGACTAGAAATGGCCTAAATGCAGCGCAGGATGACTGTCTAACGATTACACTGAACAAATGCTACAACAAAAACCAATTTGGAATGCTTAAGACTCTAATACACAAGATATAGGTGGTTAGGTTAGGTTAGGTTAGGTTAGGTTAGGTTAGGTTACAAAATCAGCACGAAAAACGAAGACATGAAAATTTTTACAAATGGAATAAAATTACGTAATTATGAAACTAAAATAACTGATTACAACTAGACTAGAAATGGCCTAAATGCGGCGCAGGATGACTGTCTAACGATTACACTGAACAAATGCTACAACAAAAAAAAACCAATTTGGAACGCTTAAGACTCTAATACACAAAGATATAGGTGGTTAGGTTAGAGTTAGGTTAGGATTAGGTTAGGTTAGGTTAGGTTACAAAATCAGCACGAAAAACAGAAGACATGAAAATTTTTACAAGTGGAATAAAATTACGTAATTATGAAACTAAAAATAACTGATTACAACTAAGACTAGAAATGGCCTAAATGCGGCGCAGGATGACTGTCTAACGATTACACTGAACAAATGCTACAACAAAAACCAATTTGGAATGCTTAAGACTCTAATGCACAAAGATATAGGTGGTTAGGTTAGGTTAGGATTAGGTTAGGTTACAAAATCAGCACGAAAAGCAGAGACATGAAAATTTTTACAAGTGGAATAAAATTACGTAATTATGAAACTAAAAATAACTGATTACAACTAGACTAGAAATGGCCTAAATGCAGCGCAGGATGACTGTCTAACGATTACACTGAACAAATGCTGCAACAAAAACCAATTTGGAATGCTTAAGACTCTAATACACAAAGATATATAGGTGGTTAGGTTAGGTTAGGTTAGAGTTAGGTTAGGTTAGGTTACAAAATCAGCACGAAAAACAGAGACATGAAAATTTTTACAAATGGAATAAAATTACGTAATTATGAAACTAAAAATAACTGATTACAACTAGACTAGAAATGGCTAAATGCGGCGCAGGATGACTGTCTAACGATTACACTGAACAAATGCTACAACAAAAAACCAGTTTGGAATGCTTAAGACTCTAATACACAAAGATATAGGTGGTTAGGTTAGGTTGGGTTAGGTTAGGTTACAAAATCCAGCACGAAAAACGAAGACATGAAAATTTTTACAAATGGAATAAAATTACGTAATTATGAAACTAAAATAACTGATTACAACTAGACTAGAAATGGCCTAAATGCGGCGCAGGATGACTGTCTAACAGTTACACTGAACAAATGCTACAACAAAAACCAATTTAGGAATGCTTAAGACTCTAATACACAAGATATAGGTGGTTAGGTTAGGTTAAGGTTAGGTTAGGTTAGAGTTAGGTTAGGTTACAAAATCAGCACGAAAAACAGAGACATGAAAATTTTTACAAGTGGAATAAAATTGCGTAATTATGGAAACTAAAATAACTGATTACAACTAGACTAGAAATGGCCTAAATGCGGCAGGATGACTGTCCTAACGATTACACTGAACAAATGCTACAACAAAAACCAATTTGGAATGCTTAAGACTCCTAATACACAAAGAGATATAGGTGGTTAGGTTAGGTTAGGTTAGGATTAGGTTAGGTTAGGATTAGGTTAGGTTACAAAATCAGCACGAAAAACGAAGACATGAAAATTTTTACAAGTGGAATAAAATTACGTAATTATGGAAACTAAAATAACTGATTACAACTAGACTAGAAATGGCCTAAATGCAGCATAGGATGACTGTCTAACGATTACACTGAACAAATGCTACAACAAAAACCAATTTGGAATGCTTAAGACTCCTAATACACAAAGATATAGGTGGTTAGGTTAGAGTTAGAGTTAGGATTAGGTTAGGTTACAAAATCCTTTGAAAAACAGAGACATAGAAAATTTTTACAAGTGGAATAAAATTGCGTAATTATGAAACTAAAATAACTGATTACAACTAGACTAGAAATGGCCTAAATGCAGCATAGGATGACTGTCTAACGATTACACTGAACAAATGCTACAACAAAAACCAATTTGGAATGCTTAAGACTCTAATACACAAAGATATAGGTGGTTAGGTTAGAGTTAGAGTTAGGTTAGGTTAGAGTTAGGTTACAAAATCCAGCACGAAAAACGAAGACATGAAAATTTTTACAAGTGGAATAAAATTACGTAATTATGAAACTAAAATAACTGATTACAACTAGACTAGAAATATGGCCTAAATGCAGCTGGGATGACTGTCTAACGATTACACTGAACAAATGCTACAACAAAAACCAATTTGGAATGCTTAAGACTCCTAATACACAAAGAGATATAGGTGGTTAGGTTAGAGTTAGGATTAGGTTAGGTTAGGATTAGGTTAGGTTGAGTTACAAAATCAGCACGAAAAGCAGAGACATGAAAATTTTTACAAATTGGAATAAAATTACGTAATTATGAAACTAAAATAACTGATTACAACTAGACTAGAAATATGGCCTAAATGCGGCTGGGATGACTGTCTAACAGTTACACTGAACAAATGCACAACAAAAACCAATTTGGAATGCTTAAGACTCTAATACACAAAGATATAGGTGGTTAGGTTAGGTTAGGATTAGGTTAGGTTAGGTTAGAGTTAGAGTTAGAGTTAGAGTTAGGTTAGGTTACAAAATCCAGCACGAAAAACGAAGACATAGAAAATTTTTACAAATTGGAATAAAATTACGTAATTATGAAACTAAAATAACTGATTACAACTAGACTAGAAATGGCTAAATGCGGCGCAGGATGACTGTCTAACGATTACACTGAACAAATGCTACAACAAAAAACCAATTTGGAATACTTAAGACTCTAATGCACAAAGATATAGGTGGTTAGGTTAGGTTAAGGTTAGGTTAGGTTACAAAATCAGCACGAAAAACAGAGACATGAAAATTTTTACAAGTGGAATAAAATTACGTAATTATGGAAACTAAAATAACTGAGATTACAACTAGACTAGAAATGGCCTAAATGCAGCATAGGATGACTGTCTAACGATTACACTGAACAAATGCTACAACAAAAACCAATTTGGAGATGCTTAAGACTCTAATACACACAAAGATATAGGTGGTTAGGTTAGGTTAGGATTAGGTTAGGTTAGGTTAGAGTTAGGTTAGGTTACAAAATCAGCACGAAAAACAGAGACATAGAAAATTTTTACAAGTGGAATAAAATTGCGTAATTATGAAACTAAAATAACTGATTACAACTAGACTAGAAATGGCCTAAATGCAGCGCAGGATGACTGTCTAACGATTACACTGAACAAATGCACAACAAAAACCAATTTGGAATGCTTAAGACTCTAATACACAAGATATAGGTGGTTAGGTTAGGTTAGAGTTAGAGTTAGGTTAGAGTTAGAGTTAAGGTTAGGTTAGAGTTACAAAATCCAGCACGAAAAACAGAGACATGAAAATTTTTACAAGTGGAATAAAATTGCGTAATTATGAAACTAAAATAACTGAGATTACAACTAGACTAGAAATGGCCTAAATGCAGCGCAGGATGACTGTCTAACGATTACACTGAACAAATGCTACAACAAAAACCAATTTGGAATGCGTAAGACTCTAATACACAAAGATATAGAGTGGTTAGGTTAGAGTTAGGTTAGGTTAGGTTAGGTTAAGGTTAAGGTTACAAAATCAGCACGAAAAACAGAAGACATGAAAATTTTTACAAATTGGAATAAAATTACGTAATTATGAAACTAAAATAACTGATTACAACTAGACTAGAAATGGCCTAAATGCAGCTGGGATGACTGTCTAACAGTTACACTGAACAAATGCTACAACAAAAAACCAATTTGGAGATGCTTAAGACTCTAATACACAAAGATATAGGTGGTTAGGTTAGGTTAGGTTAGGTTAGGTTAGGTTACACAAAATCAGCACGAAAAACAGAGACATGAAAATTTTTACAAGTGGAATAAAATTACGTAATTATGAAACTAAAATAACTGATTACAACTAGACTAGAAATGGCCTAAATGCGGCGCAGGATGACTGTCTAACGATTACACACTGAACAAATGCTACAACAAAAACCAATTTGGAGATGCTTAAGACTCTAATACACAAAGATATAGGTGGATTTAGGGTTAGGTTAGGTTAGAGTTAGGATTAGGTTAGGTTAGGTTAGGTTACAAAATCAGCACGAAAAACAGAAGACATGAAAATTTTTACAAATTGGAATAAAATTACGTAATTATGAAACTAAAATAACTGATTACAACTAGACTAGAAATGGCCTAAATGCAGCGCAGGATGACTGTCTAACGATTACACTGAACAAATGCTACAACAAAAAACCAATTTGGAATGCTTAAGACTCTAATACACAAGATATAGGTGGTTAGGTTAGGTTAGAGTTAGAGTTAGGTTAGGTTACAAAATCAGCTTTGAAAAACGAAGACATGAAAATTTTTACAAATGGAATAAAATTACGTAATTATAGAACTAAAATAACTGATTACAACTAAGACTAGAAATGGCCTAAATGCGGCACTTGGGATGACTGTCTAACGATTACACACTGAACAAATGCACAACAAAAACCAATTTGGAATGCTTAGGAACTCTAATACACAAGATATAGGTGGATTTAGGTTAGGTTAGAGTTAGAGTTAGAGTTAGAGTTAGGTTAGGTTAGGTTAGAGTTAGAGTTAGGATTAGGTTAGGTTAGGATTAGGTTAGGTTAGGATTAGGTTACAAAATCAGCACGAAAAACAGAGACATGAAAATTTTTACAAGTGGAATAAAATTACGTAATTATGAAACTAAAATAACTGATTACAACTAGACTAGAAATGGCCTAAATGCAGCATAGGATGACTGTCTAACGATTACACACTGAACAAATGCACAACAAAAACCAATTTAGGAATGCTTAAGACTCTAATACAAAGATATAGGTGGTTAGGTTAGAGTTAGGATTAGGTTAGAGTTAGGTTAGAGTTAGGTTACAAAATCCTTTGAAAAACGAAGACATGAAAATTTTTTACAAGTGGAATAAAATTACGTAATTATGAAACTAAAATAACTAGTTACAACTAGACTAGAAATGGCTAAATGCAGCGCAGGATGACTGTCTAACGATTACACTGAACAAATGCTACAACAAAAACCAATTTGGAATGCTTAAGACTCTAATACACAAAGATATAGGTGGTTAGGTTAGAGTTAGAGTTAGAGTTAGAGTTAGGTTAGGTTAGAGTTGGGATTAGGTTAGGTTACAAAATCCTTTGAAAAACGAAGACATGAAAATTTTTACAAGTGGAATAAAATTGCGTAATTATGAAACTAAAATAACTGATTACAACTAAGACTAGAAATGGCCTAAATGCAGCGCAGGATGACTGTCTAACGATTACACACTGAACAAATGCTACAACAAAAACCAATTTGGAATGCTTAAGACTCTAATGCACAAAGATATAGGTGGTTAGGAGTTAGGTTAGGTTAGGTTAGGTTAGGTTACAAAATCAGCACGAAAAGCAGAGACATGAAAATTTTTACAAGTGGAATAAAATTACGTAATTATGAAACTAAAAATAACTGATTACAACTAGACTAGAAATGGCCTAAATGCAGCGCAGGATGACTGTCTAACGATTACACTGAACAAATACTACAACAAAAACCAATTTGGAATGCTTAAGACTCTAATACACAAAGATATAGGTGGTTAGGAGTTAGGTTAGGTTAGAGTTAGGATTAGGTTAGGTTAGAGTTAGGTTAAGGTTACAAAATCAGCTTTGAAAAACAGAAGACATGAAAATTTTTACAAGTGGAATAAAATTGCGTAATTATGAAACTAAAATAACTGATTACAACTAGACTAGAAATGGCCTAAATGCGGCACTTGGGATGACTGTCTAACAGTTACACTGAACAAATGCACAACAAAAACCAATTTGGAATGCTTAAGACTCTAATACACAAAGATATAGGTGGATTTAGGTTAGGTTAGGATTAGAGTTAGGATTAGAGTTAGGTTAGGTTAGAGTTACAAAATCCAGCACGAAAAACGAAGACATGAAAATTTTTACAAATGGAATAAAATTACGTAATTATGGAAACTAAAATAACTGATTACAACTGAACTAGAAATAACTGATTACAACTAGACTAGAAATGGCCTAAATGCAGCTGGGATGACTGTCTAACAATTACACTGAACAAATGCTACAACAAAAACCAATTTAGGAATGCTTAAGACTCTAATACACACAAAGATATAGGTGGTTAGGTTAGGTTAGGATTAGGTTAGGTTAGGTTACAAAATCAGCACGAAAAACGAAGACATGAAAATTTTTACAAGTGGAATAAAATTACGTAATTATGAAACTAAAATAACTGATTACAACTAGACTAGAAATGGCCTAAATGCGGCGCAGGATGACTGTCTAACATTACACTGAACAAATGCTACAACAAAAACCAATTTAGGAATGCTTAAGACTCTAATACACAAAGATATAGGTGGTTAGGTTAGAGTTAGGTTAGGTTAGGTTAGGATTAGGTTAGGTTACACAAAATCAGCACAGAAAAACAGAAGACATGAAAATTTTTACAAGTGGAATAAAATTACGTAATTATGAAACTAAAATAACTGATTACAACTAGACTAGAAATGGCCTAAATGCGGCGCAGGATGACTGTCTAACATTACACTGAACAAATGCTACAACAAAAACCAATTTGGAATGCTTAAGACTCTAATACACAAAGATATAGGTGGTTAGGTTAGGTTAGAGTTAGAGTTAGAGTTAGGTTACAAAATCAGCACAGAAAAACAGAAGACATGAAAATTTTTACAAGTGGAATAAAATTACATAATTATGAAACTAAAATAACTGATTACAACTAGACTAGAAATGGCCTAAATGCAGCTGGGATGACTGTCTAACGATTACACTGAACAAATGCTACAACAAAAACAATTTGGAATGCTTAAGACTCTAATACACAAGATATAGGTGGTTAGGTTAGGTTAGAGTTAGGTTAGGTTAGGTTAGGTTAGGTTGGGTTACAAAATCAGCACGAAAAACGAAGACATGAAAATTTTTACAAGTGGAATAAAATTACGTAATTATGGAAACTAAAATAACTGATTACAACTAGACTGAAATGGCCTAAATGCGGCGCAGGATGACTGTCTAACAATTACACTGAACAAATGCTGCAACAAAAACCAATTTGGAATGCTTAAGACTCTAATACACAAGATATAGGTGGTTAGGTTAGGTTGGGTTACAAAATCAGCACGAAAAACGAAGACATGAAAATTTTTACAAGTGGAATAAAATTACGTAATTATGAAACTAAAATAACTGATTACAACTAGACTGAAATGGCCTAAATGCGGCTGGGATGACTGTCTAACATTACACTGAACAAATGCTACAACAAAAACCAATTTGGAGATGCTTAAGACTCTAATACACAAGATATAGGTGGTTAGGTTAGGTTAGGTTAAGGTTAGGTTAGGTTGGGTTACAAAATCAGCACGAAAAACGAAGACATGAAAATTTTTACAAGTGGAATAAAATTACGTAATTATGAAACTAAAATAACTGATTACAACTAGACTAGAAATGGCTAAATGCGGCGCAGGATGACTGTCTAACATTACACTGAACAAATGCTGCAACAAAAACCAATTTGGAATGCTTAAGACTCCTAATACACAAAGATATAGGTGGTTAGGTTAGGTTGGGTTACAAAATCAGCACGAAAAACGAAGACATGAAAATTTTTACAAGTGGAATAAAATTACGTAATTATGGAAACTAAAATAACTGATTACAACTAGACTAGAAATGGCTAAATGCGGCGCAGGATGACTGTCTAACATTACACTGAACAAATGCTACAACAAAAACAATTTGGAATGCTTAAGACTCTAATACACAAGATATAGGTGGTTAGGTTAGGTTAGGTTACAAAATCAGCACGAAAAACGAAGACATGAAAATTTTTACAAGTGGAATAAAATTACATAATTATGAAACTAAAATAACTGATTACAACTAGACTAGAAATGGCCTAAATGCAGCTGGGATGACTGTCTAACAATTACACTGAACAAATGCTACAACAAAAACAATTTGGAATGCTTAAGACTCCTAATACACAAAGATATAGGTGGTTAGGTTAGGTTAAGGTTAGGTTACAAAATCCCAGCACGAAAAACGAAGACATAGAAAATTTTTACAAGTGGAATAAAATTACGTAATTATGAAACTAAAATAACTGATTACAACTAGACTGAAATGGCCTAAATGCGGCTGGGATGACTGTCTAACGATTACACTGAACAAATGCTACAACAAAAACAATTTGGAATGCTTAAGACTCTAATACACAAGATATAGGTGGTTAGGTTAGGTTAAGGTTAGGTTAGGTTACAAAATCAGCACGAAAAACGAAGACATGAAAATTTTTACAAATGGAATAAAATTACATAATTATGAAACTAAAATAACTGATTACACTGAACAAATGCTACAACAAAAACCAATTTGGAATGCTTAAGACTCTAATACACAAAGATATAGGTGGTTAGGTTAGAGTTAGGTTAGAGTTAGGTTAGGTTAGAGTTAGGTTAGGTTACAAAATCAGCACGAAAACGAAGACATGAAAATTTTTACAAATGGAATAAAATTACGTAATTATGAAACTAAAATAACTGATTACAACTAGACTAGAAATGGCCTAAATGCGGCGCAGGATGACTGTCTAACGATTACACTGAACAAATGCTACAACAAAAACCAATTTGGAATGCTTAAGACTCTAATACACAAAGATATAGGTGGTTAGGTTAGAGTTAGGTTAGGTTAGGTTAGGTTAGGTTACAAAATCAGCACGAAAACGAAGACATGAAAATTTTTACAAGTGGAATAAAATTACGTAATTATGAAACTAAAATAACTGATTACAACTAAGACTAGAAATGGCCTAAATGCATGGGATGACTGTCTAACGATTACACTGAACAAATGCTACAACAAAAACCAATTTGGAATGCTTAAGACTCTAATACACAAGATATAGGTGGTTAGGTTAGAGTTAGGTTAGAGTTAGGTTAGAGTTAGGTTACAAAATCCTTTGAAAAACGAAGACATGAAAATTTTTACAAATTGGAATAAAATTACGTAATTATGAAACTAAAATAACTGATTACAACTAGACTAGAAATGGCCTAAATGCAGCTGGGATGACTGTCTAACGATTACACTGAACAAATGCTACAACAAAAACCAATTTGGAATGCTTAAGACTCTAATACAAAGATATAGGTGGTTAGGTTAGGTTAGAGTTAGGTTACAAAATCAGCACGAAAAACGAAGACATGAAAATTTTTACAAATTGGAATAAAATTACGTAATTATGGAAACTAAAAATAACTGATTACAACTAGACTAGAAATGGCCTAAATGCAGCAGGATGACTGTCTAACGATTACACTGAACAAATGCTACAACAAAAACCAATTTGGAATGCTTAAGACTCTAATACAAAGATATAGGTGGTTAGGTTAGGTTGGAGTTAGGTTAGGTTAAGGTTAGGTTAGGTTACACAAAATCAGCACGAAAAACGAAGACATGAAAATTTTTACAAATTGGAATAAAATTACGTAATTATGGAAACTAAAAATAACTGATTACAACTAGACTAGAAATGGCCTAAATGCAGCTGGGATGACTGTCTAACGATTACACTGAACAAATGCTACAACAAAAACCAATTTGGAATGCTTAAGACTCTAATACAAAGATATAGGTGGTTAGGTTAGGTTAGGTTAGGTTGGAGTTAGGTTAGGTTAGAGTTAGGTTAGAGTTAGGTTAGGTTGGAGTTAGGTTAGGTTAGGTTAGGTTGGAGTTAGGTTAGGTTGGAGTTAGGTTAGGTTGGAGTTAGGTTAGAGTTAGGTTAGGTTAAGGTTAGGTTAGGTTAAGGTTAGGTTAGGTTAGGTTAGGTTGGGTTACAAAATCAGCACGAAAAACGAAGACATGAAAATTTTTACAAATGGAATAAAATTACGTAATTATGAAACTAAAAATAACTGATTACAACTAGACTAGAAATGGCTAAATGCGGCGCAGGATGACTGTCTAACGATTACACTGAACAAATGCTACAACAAAAACCAATTTGGAATGCTTAAGACTCTAATACAAAGATATAGGTGGTTAGGTTAGGTTACACAAAATCAGCACGAAAAACGAAGACATGAAAATTTTTACAAGTGGAATAAAATTACGTAATTATGAAACTAAAAATAACTGATTACAACTAGACTAGAAATGGCCTAAATGCAGCGCAGGATGACTGTCTAACGATTACACTGAACAAATGCTACAACAAAAACCAATTTGGAATGCTTAAGACTCTAATACAAAGATATAGGTGGTTAGGTTAGGTTAGGTTAGG
The DNA here is from genome assembly GCA_029286865.1 of Teinopalpus imperialis. Lineage (NCBI taxonomy): Eukaryota > Metazoa > Arthropoda > Insecta > Lepidoptera > Papilionidae > Teinopalpus > Teinopalpus imperialis. Next base: position 12,085 of record JAGSMU010000679.1, read on the forward strand.
TTAGAGTTAGGTTACAAAATCAGCACGAAAAACGAAGACATGAAAATTTTTACAAATTGGAATAAAATTACGTAATTATGGAAACTAAAAATAGCTGATTACAACTAGACTAGAAATGGCCTAAATGCGGCGCAGGATGACTGTCTAACGATTACACTGAACAAATGCTACAACAAAAACCAATTTGGAATGCTTAAGACTCTAATACACAAAGATATAGGTGGTTAGGTTGGGTTAGAGTTAGGTTAGGTTAGGTTAGGTTACAAAATCAGCACGAAAAACAAAGACATGAAAATTTTTACAAGTGGAATAAAATTACGTAATTATGAAACTAAAAATAACTGATTACAACTAAGACTAGAAATGGCCTAAATGCGGCGCAGGATGACTGTCTAACGATTACACTGAACAAATGCTACAACAAAAACCAATTTGGAATGCGTAAGACTCTAATACACAAGATATAGGTGGATTTAGGTTAGGTTAGGTTAGGTTGGAGTTAGGTTAGGTTACAAAATCAACTTTGAAAAACAGAAGACATGAAAATTTTTACAAGTGGAGATAAAATTACGTAATTATGAAACTAAAAATAACTGATTACAACTAGACTAGAAATGGCCTAAATGCGGCGCAGGATGACTGTCTAACGATTACACTGAACAAATGCTACAACAAAAAACCAATTTGGAATGCTTAAGACTCTAATACACAAAGATATAGGTGGTTAGGTTAGGTTTGGTTAGGTTACAAAATCAGCACGCAAAACGAAGACATGAAAATTTTTACAAGTGGAATAAAATTACGTAATTATGAAACTAAAAATAACTGATTACAACTAGACTAGAAATGGCTAAATGCGGCGCAGGATGACTGTCTAACGATTACACTGAACAAATGCTACAACAAAAACCAATTTGGAATGCTTAAGACTCTAATACACAAAGATATAGGTGGTTAGGTTAGAGTTAGGTTAGGTTAGAGTTAGGTTACAAAATCAGCACGAAAAACGAAGACATGAAAATTTTTACAAGTGGAATAAAATTACGTAATTATGAAACTAAAATAACTGATTACAACTAGACTAGAAATGGCCTAAATGCGGCTGGGATGACTGTCTAACGATTACACTGAACAAATGCTACAACAAAAAACCAATTTGGAATGCTTAAGACTCTAATACACACAAAGATATAGGTGGTTAGGTTAGGTTAGGTTAGGTTGGGTTACAAAATCAGCACGAAAAACGAACATGAAAATTTTTACAAGTGGAATAAAATTACGTAATTATGAAACTAAAATAACTGATTACAACTAGACTAGAAATGGCCTAAATGCGGCGCAGGATGACTGTCTAACAATTACACTGAACAAATGCTACAACAAAAACAATTTGGAATGCGTAAGACTCTAATACACAAAGATATAGGTGGTTAGGTTAGGTTAGGTTAGGTTAAGGTTAGGTTAGGTTACAAAATCCAGCACGAAAAACGAAGACATGAAAATTTTTACAAGTGGAATAAAATTACGTAATTATGAAACTAAAATAACTGATTACAGCTAGACTAGAAATGGCCTAAATGCGGCGCAGGATGACTGTCTAACGATTACACTGAACAAATGCTACAACAAAAACCAATTTAGGAATGCTTAAGACTCTAATACACACAAAGATATAGGTGGTTAGGTTAGGTTAGAGTTAGAGTTACAAAATCCAGCACGAAAAACAGAAGACATGAAAATTTTTACAAGTGGAATAAAATTACGTAATTATGAAACTAAAATAACTGATTACAACTAGACTAGAAATGGCCTAAATGCGGCGCAGGATGACTGTCTAACGATTACACACTGAACAAATGCTACAACAAAAAACCAATTTGGAATGCTTAAGACTCTAATACACAAAGATATAGGTGGTTAGGTTAGGTTAGGTTAGGTTACAAAATCAAGCACGAAAAACGAAACCATAAAAATTTTACAAGGTGGAAAAAACTAACTAAGTATGACACGAAAAATAACTGATTACAACTAGACTAGAAATGGCCTAAATGCGGCGCAGGATGACTGTCTAACGATTACACACTGAACAAATGCTACAACAAAAACCAATTTGGAATGCTTAAGACTCCTAATACACAAAGATATAGGTGGTTAGGTTAGGTTAGAGTTAGAGTTAGAGTTAGAGTTACAAAATCAGCACGAAAAACGAAGACATGAAAATTTTTACAAATTGGAATAAAATTACGTAATTATGAAACTAAAATAACTGATTACAGCTAGACTAGAAATGGCTAAATGCGGCGCAGGATGACTGTCTAACGATTACACTGAACAAATGCTACAACAAAAACCAATTTGGAATGCTTAAGACTCCTAATACACAAAGATATAGGTGGTTAGGAGTTAGGTTAGGTTAGAGTTAGGTTAGGTTAGAGTTACAAAATCAGCACGAAAAACAGAAGACATGAAAATTTTTACAAGTGGAATAAAATTACGTAATTATGAAACTAAAATAACTGATTACAACTAGACTAGAAATGGCCTAAATGCGGCGCAGGATGACTGTCTAACGATTACACTGAACAAATGCTGCAACAAAAACCAATTTGGAATGCTTAAGACTCTAATACACAAAGATATAGGTGGTTAGGAGTTAGGTTAGGTTAGGTTGAGTTAGGTTAGGTTACAAAATCAGCACGAAAAACGAAGACATGAAAATTTTTACAAGTGGAATAAAATTACGTAATTATGAAACTAAAATAACTGATTACAACTAGACTAGAAATGGCCTAAATGCGGCGCAGGATGACTGTCTAACGATTACACTGAACAAATGCTACAACAAAAACCAATTTGGAATGCTTAAGACTCTAATACACAAAGATATAGGTGGTTAGGTTAGGTTAGGTTAAGGTTACAAAATCAGCACGAAAAACGAAGACATGAAAATTTTTACAAATTGGAATAAAATTACGTAATTATGAAACTAAAATAACTGATTAGAACTAGACTAGAAATGGCCTAAATGCGGCGCAGGATGACTGTCTAACAATTACACTGAACAAATGCTACAACAAAAAACCAATTTGGAATGCTTAAGACTCTAATACACAAAGATATAGGTGGATTTAGAGTTAGAGTTAGAGTTAGGTTAGGTTAGGTTACACAAAATCAGCACGAAAAACGAAGACATGAAAATTTTTACAAGTGGAATAAAATTACGTAATTATAAAACTAAAATAACTGATTACAACTAGACTAGAAATGGCCTAAATGCAGCGCAGGATGACTGTCTAACGATTACACTGAACCGATACTACAACAAAAACCAATTTGGAATGCTTAAGACTCTAATACACAAAGATATAGGTGGTTAGGTTAGGTTAGAGTTAGGTTAGAGTTAGGTTAGGTTACACAAAATCAGCACGAAAAACGAAGACATGAAAATTTTTACAAGTGGAATAAAATTACATAATTATAAAACTAAAATAACTGATTACAACTAGACTAGAAATGGCCTAAATGCAGCTGGGATGACTGTCTAACGATTACACTGAACAAATGCTACAACAAAAACCAATTTGGAATGCTTAAGACTCTAATACACAAAGATATAGGTGGTTAGGAGTTAGGTTAGGTTAGGTTAGGTTAGGTTACAAAATCCAGCACGAAAAACGAAGACATGAAAATTTTTACAAATGGAATAAAATTACGTAATTATGAAACTAAAATAACTGATTACAACTAGACTAGAAATGGCCTAAATGCAGCTGGGATGACTGTCTAACGATTACACTGAACAAATGCTGCAACAAAAACCAATTTGGAATGCTTAAGACTCCTAATACACAAAGATATAGGTGGTTAGGTTAGGTTAGAGTTAGGTTAGGTTAGGTTAGGTTAGGTTACAAAATCAGCACGAAAAACGAAGACATGAAAATTTTTACAAATGGAATAAAATTACGTAATTATGAAACTAAAATAACTGATTACAACTAGACTAGAAATGGCCTAAATGCGGCGCAGGATGACTGTCTAACGATTACACTGAACAAATGCTACAACAAAAACCAATTTGGAATGCTTAAGACTCTAATACACAAAGATATAGGTGGTTAGGTTAGGTTAGGATTTAGGTTAGGTTAGGTTAGAGTTAGGTTACAAAATCCTTTGAAAAACGAAGACATGAAAAGAATTTTACAAATGGAATAAAATTACGTAATTATGAAACTAAAATAACTGATTACAACTAGACTAGAAATGGCCTAAATGCGGCGCAGGATGACTGTCCTAACGATTACACTGAACAAATGCTACAACAAAAACCAATTTGGAATGCTTAAGACTCTAATACACAAAGATATAGGTGGTTAGGTTAGGTTAGGTTAGGTTAGGTTAGGTTAGGTTAGAGTTAGGTTAGGTTAGAGTTAGGTTAGGTTAGGTTAGGTTAGGTTAGGTTAGAGTTAGGTTAGGTTAGAGTTAGAGTTAGAGTTAGAGTTAGAGTTAGAGTTAGAGTTAGAGTTAGGTTAGGTTAAGGTTAGGTTAGGTTAGAGTTAGGTTAGGTTAGAGTTAGGTTAGGTTAGGTTAGGTTAGAGTTAGGTTAGGTTAGGTTAGAGTTAGGTTAGGTTAGGTTAGAGTTAGGTTAGGTTAGGTTAGGTTAGGTTACACAAAATCAGCACGAAAAACGAAGACATGAAAATTTTTACAAGTGGAATAAAATTACGTAATTATGGAAACTAAAATAACTGATTACAACTAAGACTAGAAATGGCCTAAATGCGGCGCAGGATGACTGTCCTAACGATTACACTGAACAAATGCTACAACAAAAACCAATTTGGAATGCTTAAGACTCTAATACACAAAGATATAGGTGGTTAGGTTAGGTTAGGTTAGGTTAGAGTTAGGTTAGGTTACAAAATCAGCACGAAAAACGAAGACATGAAAATTTTTACAAGTGGAATAAAATTACGTAATTATGGAAACTAAAATAACTGATTACAACTAAGACTAGAAATGGCCTAAATGCGGCGCAGGATGACTGTCTAACGATTACACTGAACAAATGCTACAACAAAAACCAATTTGGAATGCTTAAGACTCTAATACACAAAGATATAGGTGGATTTAGGGTTAGGTTAGAGTTAGGTTAGGTTAGAGTTAGGTTAGGTTAGAGTTAGGTTAGGTTAGGTTAGGTTAGGTTAGGTTACACAAAATCAGCACGAAAAACGAAGACATGAAAATTTTTACAAGTGGAATAAAATTACGTAATTATGAAACTAAAATAACTGATTACAACTAGACTAGAAATGGCCTAAATGCGGCGCAGGATGACTGTCCTAACGATTACACTGAACAAATGCTACAACAAAAACCAATTTGGAATGCTTAAGACTCTAATACACAAAGATATAGGTGGTTAGGTTAGGTTAGGTTACAAAATCAGCACGAAAAACGAAGACATGAAAATTTTTACAAGTGGAATAAAATTACGTAATTATGAAACTAAAATAACTGATTACAACTAAGACTAGAAATGGCCTAAATGCGGCGCAGGATGACTGTCTAACAATTACACTGAACAAATGCTACAACAAAAACCAATTTGGAATGCTTAAGACTCTAATACACAAGATATAGGTGGTTAGGTTAGGTTAGGTTACAAAATCAGCACGAAAAACGAAGACATGAAAATTTTTACAAGTGGAATAAAATTACGTAATTATGAAACTAAAATAACTGATTACAACTAAGACTAGAAATGGCCTAAATGCGGCGCAGGATGACTGTCCTAACGATTACACACTGAACAAATGCTACAACAAAAACCAATTTGGAATGCTTAAGACTCTAATACACAAGATATAGGTGGTTAGGTTAGGTTAGGTTAGGTTAGGTTAGGTTACAAAATCAGCACGAAAAACGAAGACATGAAAATTTTTACAAATTGGAATAAAATTACGTAATTATGGAAACTAAAATAACTGATTACAACTAGACTAGAAATGGCCTAAATGCGGCGCAGGATGACTGTCTAACGATTACACTGAACAAATGCTACAACAAAAACAATTTGGAATGCTTAAGACTCTAATACACAAAGATATAGGTGGTTAGGTTAGGTTAGGTTAGAGTTAGGTTAGGTTAGGTTAGGTTAGGTTAGGTTAGGTTAGAGTTAGGTTAGGTTACAAAATCAGCACGAAAAACGAAGACATGAAAATTTTTACAAGTGGAATAAAATTACGTAATTG
>JAGSMU010000680.1:0-16988 GCA_029286865.1 Teinopalpus imperialis
GTCCAGTGGAGCAAGTTACGTTCCCGCCACTCTCCCCGTCCTCCGCGGCCGAACATTGGCTGGCGGCGGAGCCTATCACCAGATCCGCCGCAGGGCTGGGGTTTTCTTGGCTCCTTATGGCTCTGGTGGCGGACTCCGGGGAGCCCCGCTTCCCAAATCTTGCTGGTGAGGAGGCCGAAGTTGAGGGCGCGTCCGGTGGTTCCGGCGCGCCCTGCCTGAAGGGCGGAGAGGGGATGTCCTCCCCTGGAGGAGGGGCCGGTTTGAGTTGGTGCCAGCGCAGGCGGGGTCGCGGAGGTGCGAAAGCGTTCCCGCAACCCGCCATACGCGACGAAGGTGGAACACCATGGGGCTTTAGTCGGTGCAGTCCGACATAACCGCACTTTGCCCCCCGCAGGTGGGCATGCGAAGGCATTTCCCGGGCGTAAAAAAAGGTTAGGTTAGGTTAGGAAGTTAGGTTAGGTTAGGTTAGGGTTAGGCTAGGTTAGGTTCCCCTCAAGGCCCGTATGGGCGAAGAGGTTGTTTCATCCGACGCCGGGTAGGGACTGCGATCTACAGCGTCCAGCGTAGACGGCCATACGGGTCGTAATGAGGATACCGGACGGTATCGTTCGAGGCGGCGACATCCTGGCTCGCTTTCCACTCTCTTGGATATTCTGAGTGACATGGACGCGAGGGTGTATCACCGGATTCCGTCCTACGCCAGAGCGGTGGTGGCGAGCCAGAAGAGGCGCCGAGGCGGTTAAAACGGCAGGAACGACGCATCGCATCTTCGCGACGTGGCGCGCAAGGCTCCCGAGAGCAGAATGCGCGCAAAACGCGTCGTCGGAGCATTCCTGCCGGTCTTCGAAGCCCGGATGCATGACGAGGAGGAAGATTCCACTACAGATTTACGCGCAGGTGATCACCGGGCATGGTTGTTTCGGTGATTACCTGTAAGATCACCGCGCAGGCGACGCGAATTTCATCAGGAGGCAACGACCGCACCCGGCATCGCAATATCGCCCGCCGCTTCTGTCTGGCGTGGGAAGCCGAGCGGCGGGTCTTGGTCGGTCACATCGGACGGAACCTGTCCCTGCCAGCAGTCGTGTCGGCGATGCTGCGCGGGAATCGGCGTGGATATCGCAGCCCCTTCAGCGAGACCGTAACGGTCCGAAATGAGGCTGCCGAGCGGGACAGAGAGAGGACCGATCCTGCTCGAGACGTAGCTCGACGCGGCTCGCGCGCCTCGTCACGGCCCTCCTATCGGTGACTTCTTACCGTAAACGGTTCTTATTGGTCGCTGACGATCGGCGGGGGCCCGACCGTCCAGTAATAGCGACCCCGAGGAGGACGACGGCACGACGTGGTACCGTGTCGTCGTGATAGTTCCGTGAGGGTTCTGGGGTGTGATCTTCACGCACGCCCCGACGGGCCATATCCCAGCGAAGCGCAGGGGTTGCGGCCAGTTCCTAACGGAGATCCCGCGACCCTCGCGAGCGTTGGTGGCGACCACCGTGGGTTTTAGTCGGTGCGAGTCCGACATAACCCGCCCCTTTGCCTCGCGAGGGCGGGCGCAGGCATTTCCCCACGAAAAAAAAAAAAAGGTTCCCCTCGATGGGTTCCCCGCCATCGCAGCGGGCTTTCAGGCAACCGTGGTGTGGAGTTAACCACGGTGAAGCTAAGAGAATCCCAAATGGCCGGCCCAAGGCGCTCTGGCCGGGCTCGAGGCCAGCTCCGGGCGGGCTGGAGCTGGGCCCGCCCCTGGATGCGCGGTAGCCGGTGGGCTGCGGGTGCGGATGGACGGAGTGAGGCCGCCTTTACGCACCATCCGCAGCCGAGGCGGAGCCGCGGAGGGAGGGTAGTGTATCTCCCTTTCCTCCCGCGCGACTCAAAGTCGCACCGCTGATGCCGTGGTGGGGCCGCGGGTTCCGGTGAGTGTGGTTGAATACCGCCTCCTGTCCTCCGCGGCCGAACATTGGTTGGCAGCGGAGCTATCACCAGATCCTGCCAGGGGGCTGGGGTTTCCTGGCCCCGCATGGCCTCGACGGACTCGGGGTCCTGAAGGCCGAGTTGGAGGCGCGTCGTGTTCCGGCGCTCCCTGCCTGGAGGTGGAGAGGGGATGTCCTCCCCGGAGGAGAACCGGCGCCCGTGGCATGACACGGGGTCGCGGAGGTGTGCGAAAAGCGTTCCGCGTAACCGCCATACGCGACAGAAGATTGGAACACCATGGGGTTTTTAGTCGGTGCGAGTCCGACGCCAACCCACCTTGCCCCGCAGAATGGGTATCATGGGCATTTCCCCATGTAAAAAGGTTAAGGTTAGGTTGGGGTGCCACGTCAGAAAACCTCTCCTCGAGGTGCCTATCGTTGAATTTCCCTTTGATACTATTGTATCCGGGAAGAGCAACATGGGACCACCAGGCACTGGTGATGACACGTTGTTGCCAGTGGCGAATGTTCTGACACTGGGGGATAGCTGCTCTGCGTGTCCCTCTACGATAAGCAGGCACAGCAGATGGCAGAAATTCGCACGGTTTTTCATATCCGGAGGAAGGCAACCGAATGATATTGCGCATTGGGCACTGGTGACGATACGTCGTTCTCAGTGCCCAATGCGAGGAATGAAAGTACGTCTCCTTGATGAAATATCCGGGGAAAGGCAACAAAATGAATATTGCATTTGGAACTGGTGGCGGCGTCGTCGTTGGCGGTGCCTAATGCTCACAGTCGAGGACAGGCTCGGTGTGCGCTTTTGCCGCCGGGCACTCAGCAAATCGGTATTAGGAGGTTGCATTTTTCCTTGATTTCTGTATCCGGGGGAAGGCAGCAAATGATGGTGGGTATTAGGAACTTCGGTGACGTATATATCGTTTCAGTGCCTAATGCTCATGAATGGGCTCGATTATTGCACTCACACTGCCGCCGGGCATTCAATAAAACTGGGGAGTTACGTCAGCTCTCCAGCGCGCGTAACCGCTGTACTTTCGTCAAAAAGACCCCAGAGTTGACGATTATGGGGTACGTCAGTGCAGCGGGCGGAGGCTTACTGGTGGCCGGCCCGCGGAAGTAAACCTCTATAAAATCGAACAGCGAAGTCGCCAAAAGCCTGTGGGTACCGGGCAACCCCACGGTATGTAGCTATGCCCTCGGAATAGCAAGCGTAACCCGGGGAGTCGGAAACCTTTATATATCGTCCACAATCGTGGGAACGGTATGGAAAATAAAACAAAAACAAATATATATGACGGCAATGAAAGGACGGTGATGACGTACGAGTGACTCTATGCTCGTAGGGGAGTCATTCAACAGGCGGAAATCAAAGAAAACGTCCTTCTAAGGACGCAGTAATCAGCGGAGGTCCTCTAACAGGACACAATAGGAAACCCAGGCACAGCATCTGCCAAAGTAGGGCAAACGGCGAGCAGTACGTGGAACTGGCCCAGGCTAAAATATGGCGCTGGTGGAAGCCAGGAGAGAGGTTGGAGGCGGAGGCGGACATCGCCGCGTCTCTCAGCTCCGTGCCGTAGGATATCAACCCTGTCGGGTCGACGTCGAACGATGACGACTTCGAGCTGGCATCGAACTACAAAGAGTTGAGGACGAAAGCGTGGGCGTGGCATCTCATGGTGGCCCTCAAGGTCTAAGAACCTGAGGGCATCTCTGGGTGAAGCGCTGAAGGAGAGACGTTGGTGAGATTGCAAGACTCTGCAGCGCCGCGCTGTACCTCAGAAGGGAACGCGGCAATGCAGGCGGACAACGCGCTGCTTCCAGGCAGTGTCGGAAGAGTGCTTCTGCGGATGCAGGTGGACACGCGCCAAGCAACACACAGAGGAAGCGGGCAAGGAGGAGCTCGTGCGTTCGATCGTGACCGAGGTAGGGTCAATGATCAGCATGATTCGCAACGCTGGAGGATCGTCTCTCCTGCCGAAGCGCCTTCGCCACTCCACTGGCGGCGGATGACCGGAGGCAGTGCCCGGTCCTCGTCCTGCCCTGCACCTGCCCAGGCACCGGTTGTCGCAAAACCACCGCCTGTCAAAGGCGGCGGAGTGTTAACCGGCTGTCGCTGCAGGTGCCGCTGCACCCAAAGCGGGCGGGCTCCGAAAAGCGGAGTCGGTCAGAAGACGGCAGCTGGGGCCCATCCTCTACCTGGCACCACAGTCCGCTGACGTACCGTGGACTACGGTGGCGGTGAGGAAGAACCTGAAAGCAAGGGGAAGGCGGTCCATGTTGGCAGAAGAAAACCCACGCGAAGGCGGTGAAACCACTCGAGATCCTCTGCAGTGGTGGTGACCCCACAAGAGCCGGAGGCTCGGCGGCAGGCGTCACCTACATGGGAGTTATTACTGTGAGGCGAGCCAAGATCAACCTGGCCTCCGGTATAACCGAAATGCGTTTCTGGCATCTCTGCGCCACGGGGCTCGAATGTTCCGAAATCCCTGGCGCGAACCTTGGCGACTCAGGCGGACACCCTCGCTAAAAACTGAGCGGTACTAGCGGCGGGCAAGCGAGTGCGGGTATCCAGGCCGGCGAAGACTGCTGAGATCACTAAAGGGGTCCGGTGCGGACTCTGCCACACAGCAGAGGAAGTAGTGGCAGCTGTGACAAAGGCTGTCCCAGGAAGCTGTGAAGTGCGGCGGATCCTGCGGTATCCCGCAGACGCGGAATAGCCTGGGTCCGATGCCCGTGGCTGCCGCCAAAAGACAGCCGACGGTACGACCCGTTGGCGTCCGCGGTCAGAAAGCAGTTGGGCCTCACGCCAGGGTGCTTCCGATGCCTTGAAGCGGGCCATGGCCAGGCGCTGGTGCGGCGCCACCGGTGATCGACCGGGGAGCTCTGGCTGCTGTGGTCAGCAGCGCAGAAAAACTGGCGGCGCAATTAACGCCCACCGTGCTATTGATGCGTCGCCGCAGAAGAAACCAGCGGACCACGGGATGGGGAGGAGGCCTGCTCTGCGCAGTCAAAAGAGCGGGAAAGACCCGGTCGCCCGTTGCCGCCTCGGCAACCGACCAGCCAGTGGAGGAACCGTCCACGGCGCCCGGGGCCCCTCCGGCGCGCGCGGGGATGCGGAAGCAAAACGCTGTTCTGCCGACTCGGAAGTGATGGACTCGGGGAAGTCTGTCGCTCATTATGGTGGCAGCGGGTGAGCGCGGGCCATTCCGCGCTCTAACGCGGGGTGTCAATCTGCCGAGGCCACACAACTGGCGCCTGGCTACGCGGAAGAATGCTCACAGCGTACCCGCATGCGCAGCAGCGCTGGGTGCGGAGCGATGGGGCTGGGGTTTTGATGGTGCGGTCGACACATAACCGCCGTCATCCCCGCGGGGGCAGACGCCGCGTGAAGCATTCCCGAAAAAAGGTTAGGTTGGGATTAGGTTAGGTTAGGTTAGGTTAAGGTTGGGATTGGGTTGGGTTAGGTTGGGTTAAGGTTAGGTTAGGTTAGGTTGGGATTGGGATGCGTTGGGGTTGGATTGGGGTTAGGTTGGGTTAGGTTGGGATTTAGAGTTGGGTTGGGATTGGGATTAGGTTGGGTTAGGTTAGGTTGGAGTTGGTTGGGTTGGGAGTTGGAGTTGGGTTGGGTTAGGTTAAGGTTGGTTAGGTTAGGTTAGGTGGGATTGAGTTGCAGGTTAGGTTAGGTTAGAGTTAGGTTAGGATTAGGTTAGAGTTAGGTTAGGTTGGTGCCGTCAGAAGAAACCTCCTCGAGGGTACCTGGTCGTTGGATTTCCCTTTGATACTATTCGCCGAAGGGAAAGGTAACGCCGGGACGGGCACACCACAGGCACTGGTGATGATACGTTGTTGCCAGTGGCGAATGTTCGCTGGGGGATAGCTGCTCTGCGTGTCCCTCTACGATAAGCGGAGGCACTGCGGAGTGGCAGGGGGTTACATTTCCTCTTGATTTAAATCCGGAGGAAGCAACCGAACGATGTTGGGTACTGGTGACGATGCCGTGGTAGGCTGCCCAATGTGCGCGGAAATGTGCATTTCTCCTTGATCAAAGTATCCGGGAGAGAAGGCAACAAAATGAAAAGAATTGCATTGGGAACTGGTGGCGATACGTCGTTGGCGGTGCCTAATTCTCTGGTGTATTAGGGGACGGGCTCGGTGTGCGTTTTACTGCCGCCGGGCACTCAACAAATCGAGCGTTGTGGGAGGTTGCATTTCATGATTTCTGGATCCGGGAAAGGCAACCACGTGATGGTGATGAGACACGAAAAGGCGTTACCGCCGTTTCAGTGCCCTGTAATGCTCGCAGTGGAGGACGGACTCCGGTGTGCGTTTTACTGCCGCCGGGCACTCAATAATCGGCGTTGTGGGAGTTGCGTTTCTCATGATCAAAGTATCCGGGAAGAGCAGCAAAATGAGATACTCATTAGGGAACTGGTGACGATACGTCGTCCTCAGTGACAATATTCTGATGGAGGACACATTTCTCGCGGTTTTGCCTTAGCATCCGAAGGCAACAAAAGAAAGAGGTATGCGTGGGGTGCTGGTGGCGATACGTCATCTCTCGGTACTGGCTGCGCCAGTGAAGTTGCATTTTCTCCCGCTTGATCCATGATGATATCGGGGAAGGCAACAAAATGGTGCGCGGTAGGGAACTGGTGGCGTCGTCGTTGTCAGTGCCTAATGTGCGGAGAGTAGAGTTGCATTTCTCTTTTGATCGAAATTATCCGGGGAAAGGCAACAAATGATGATGAATGCAGCCAGGGCGGTGACGATATATCGAACAGTGCCCAATGCTCCTCGAATGGAGGACAGGCTCGTACATTGCACTTACACTGCCGCCGGGCATTCAACCGTCCAAAACTGGGAATACGTCGGCTTTCCCAGCGCGCCGCCCGCTGTACCTCTAAAGACGGCGTTATGGCAAGGGGTACGTCGAGAGATGCAGCAGACGGAGGGCTTGCCTTAACCAGCCCGGCCGCGAGAAGGATCGCTCTATAAAAACCAGACGAAGTCTTAAAGAAACCTGTGGGTACCAGGCGACCCCCGCAGGTATAGCCTTGTCTCTGGAATGAGCGTCACCGGAGATCGACATTTTATTTCGTCCTATCGTGGGATTTGTTATGGAATTTTCAAACAACCTAGAGGGAGAAAGGAGACTTAGCGCTGAGGAGTCTGTAATAGCAGTCGAAGGTCCCTCAGCATCAAGGGACCAGAGCCAGGAGGAAAACAGCATCTGCGGGACCGGTCCCGGCTTTGGGGACAGGCGTGGAACGGCGCGCCCAAATACGCCTGTGAGTTGGGCGGTGAGAGTGACGGCGGAAGATCCGTGCCCCTCACTCAGATCCGCAATCTCGGAGGTGTCCACAGGACAGAATGGGAAGAGGAGCCAAGCCTGCGACTGTCGTGGCCGACAAATTCCGAGGCGATCGCAGTCTCAGGCACGAGACGGGAGTTTGATGCTGACGAAGAGGAGGCATCTGGGACCCTACATGTAGCCCAGGCCAAAACGCGTGCGAAGGAGAAATAGCTGACCGCAGATTTGGAGATGGAAATAAAATCGACCATGGACTTGGATACTTGCCATCCGGGCCAATCTGGCAGTCGACAGGTTGTAATCTCTGGCAGCTTAAGAAGGGTACAATTGTGCACAGCCACCGTGGTTGGCGCCCAGGATAGTCCCGAGGCAGCCACTGCGGAACTGGCGCGGAGGTCTCCAGCCCCCAATGTTGAGGCTGGAGCGTGAGAACGCTGAGCTCCGCTCGCAGCTGTCCAGCTCTCGCTGGGCGAAGGCTGCAGGGAGCTCCAGCGCCCTCACAAGGTGGGGAGCCTCGTGCAGCCATGCCTCCTACTCAGCGAGAGCTCTCCTAGCGCTCCAGGGTCAGGCGTGGACGTGGGCTCATGCGGGCAGGGTCTCTCGCCGGTAGGCTGGCTGCCTTTCCGGGAATCTTCCCAGAGAGCGAATTCGGCCCCCGGTGAGTGCAGTCGAGGCCTTCCGCGAGTGCTTCCGCAGCCGCTGCCTGTGGTGCAAAATAAAACCGTCGCCACACAGCACCTACGGGCAAGAGGGAAAAGAGAGAGCCCTCCACCCCTCCAGTATGAGGCTGCCTCCGGTGGTGGCCCTGCAAGGCCGCGGTGACGGGGGTGCGGCGCATCGTGGGCACAGGTGGCCAAAGGGCAGAGTACAGACTTGAGTCAGCGGCCCCTGCGGCCACTAAGAGCCAAAGCAAAAAGGCGGCTCATACGCCTCCGTCCCACGGCTGCCGTGACGGTGGCGCTGCCGACTGGCTCCTCCACCCGCCCGCAAAAGTGAAGGCGGAGCCAGAGATCGAAGATAAGGCACTGGCGGACATCCGGCATTGAGACTGTTCGCCAAAGCGGAGGAGGGCTGTGACCGGTGGTCTCTATTGAGAATCCAGCGGTCCTGGTCACCCAGCTCGAGGGCGGTTAATGCCTGCAAACTAAAATGGGAGGTCCTTTCGAGATGGACGTCCGGTGGCCGCCAGTCCGATCCGGGCGACATTCAGGTGTGAAGGACCTCGACGACCACCGTCAGCCCGAGCGATGGCGGCGGTGGCGGAGGAATTCGGTGGACGACGTGAGACCAGGAGGATCCACCGAACCTGCCGCTCATATGAGCACGATGCTGGGTGCGGTGCCCACCAGCGGCACTGCGAAAGTCCAGTGACTGCCCAGGCGCGTGGGCTGGTGGGGTGGGCTCTTAGATCCAGGCCCATGCACTGCTTCCCGGTGCCTGGAGAAGGGGCACGCCGGGTGATGCCCCCTAACCAGCAGCGAGCGAACGGGCACGCGCGCTGCTTCGCTTGTGGAAGCGGGCACAGGGCCAGAGGTGCAAAGCTCTTTCTCAAATATCCCGCGTGCTCGGACCTGAGGCTGCCACCCTCTCTGGCAACCATCGTCTTGGTAAGAGGTGCGCTTCCTGCATCAGAAAGAGCGGGAGAAAACCATCTCTCCTGCCCCGCAGAAGCGCAGCGGCAGTCCCAGCGGCACCGGCCGCAACCGAGCTTTCCAGCTCGGGGATGGAGTCGCGTAAGGCCTCTTCGCACCCCTCAAGGTCCTTCGACGCCTGAACCACTGCCGCAATGCTCCAGCATTTGTTTATGCAGACCATTGCGGGTGCCGGGTTGCTCACCAGCGTGGCGGAGCTAGCCGTGCCGGACCACCCTCATGGTTCGGCGATCTGCTGTGGGGGTGGAGGGTGTCCCACCCTGCTCCCTGGCCAGGGGAAGGGTCAGGGCTTCCGTTGCAGTGCGGCACCCTGGCCATAGTTGGCTGCACTACTACTCCGCGAAGGGTCCCTCACCGACTACAGGTATTACCTGGACGAGGTGGCACTCTGCGTTCGCAGGTGCCTCCCTCGTCAAATCGATGTCCTAAGGAGACTTCAACGCCCGATTCCAGGGCGTGGGGAACCAACGACCAGTCAAGGGAGAACCCGGTGATGGAATGGGCGGCTGGATTGGACACTCCGGTGGCAAATCAGGGGTCCATAGCCACGTGCGGTGGCGAAGTCGGTCGTGGATCTTCGCTGGGCGACTCGCTTTGCGATACTGGCCGGGCTGTGGAGTTGCGAAATGGTCACGTTATCGACCACCGCCATATTTTTCGATCAATCCGCCGCCCCGACATGTCACCAGCCGCCGAAGTGAAGTCACATGCGACGTTGGGGTGTCTCCAGCGGCTAGACCGAGACTTTGCTCCGGGGCCGCCGCCAACGTTACAACCTGTGGCGCCGAAGAGGTTCAGGCGATCCGGAAGTGAAGCAGGCAGTTTCGGGACACGATGACGCGTATTTGTGACGTCGTGCGCTGGACCGGTCGCTTCGCGGGGCGGTGTACTGGTGGTCCGGCAGAGATCGCGGGCTGCGAGCGATCTGCTACCGCCGCCAGTACACCCAGGAGCCCGAAGGGAGGCGAAGGCGAGCTCCAGTGAGGAGATGGCCAGACTCTACGAGGGCGTATCCGAGGCAGCCACGAGCGTTGCGAGCAGCTGTCGCCACAGCGCCAGATCTCAGTCCTGGAGAGCTCTGGAGGGACTCAACGAGGGGATCCGTGGGGGCGTCATCCGTACAGGATGGTGCTAGGAAGATCGCCCGGACGCCCCGGTGACGGAAACTCTAGATCCGGCCTCTTGGGAAGAGTGATTAGCTCGGCGCTCTTTCCGGAGAAGTCGGTCGCGTCTTCGTGTCATTGGAGTGACGAAATGGGGTGACCGCACAGAAGACGGACCGAGCCGTGGGCCGCTTGAGGAGAGGGCAGAACACCGCGCGCCGGGACCCGACGGAATTCCCGGCGAAGAAGCCCGGGTCTGGGTGTTGAGTCTGGCTACCCTCGGGAACAGGCTGAGGCAGCTGTTCACCAGCTGCCTCCGTAACGCCGTTCCCCTGGGGCCTGGAAGGAGGCCGAATGGTCCTCTTGAAGAAGGCAGACAGAGTCGCGATTCTCCCTCTGCGTACCGTCCCGTATGCCTGTTGGACGAGGCTGTGCAGGATTATTCCGAAGAGAATTCTTGCCGCCCGTCTCAACGGGCATCTATCTGTCGTCGAGTCCCGATCTCGCCGAAAAACCAGTTCAGTTTCCGACGGGCATTCCACCATCGACGCGAGTTCTGCGCGTCGCTCCTGGGAGCGACTGTGTCCCAGGGCAGCGTGGCGTTGGCGATAAACGTTATCGTCAACGCTTTGTTTTCCCGCCCTGGGGACGCGATAAAGGGGGACTTTTTACACCATGGTGTTCCCCCTACCTGCAAGGCGTGATCGCGGACTACTTGCGCGACAGGTACATCATACATGGACCGAGAGACGGCGGTACGAGGATCCGGAGGGAGATCCCGGTGTGGGGTTCCACAGAGTCGGTGCGGGCGTGCGGCGAGAGTCTGCTACGAACTCTGGTGTACGCAGAGTCGAATCCCCATGGCGTGCTATAATGTGCGCTGACGACACGTTGATCGCCAGCGAGGGACTCCATCAGCCAAGGGCTTGCCGAGCTTAGGGCGAAGTCGTCGTCGCCAAAGTCACGAGTTGGGACTGGAGCAGCGCCTCACAAGACCGAGGCGCTATGGTTCCCACCTAAACTGCCGCCAGGCAGGGAACCACCCGACTCGTGCGTCCGAGTACCGTGAGCAGAGTCGGTGGGGCGGTACATGAGGGCACTGAGCCTCACTCTGGTCGGGCTTCCGAGAGCACTTCGAGCGCCTGGTCCCCGGATCGAGAGGAAGGTAGCGGGTGCTATGCGGGCTGCCGCATCTCGGGGACCAGTGAAAGGATTCGCCACCTCTATGCCGGTCGTACGATCCGTAGCCCTCATGGGGCGCCCGTATGGAACTGAAAGGCTGGCCATCCGCTCTGTAGGACTAAGATCTGCAGCGTCCAGCGTAAGACTGGCCAGCCTGCCGGATGCGTACGAGGATACCGGACGGTATCGTTCGAGGGGCGGCGACAATCTGGCTCGCTTTCCGCCTCTGGATATTCCTGGCGGACATGGACGCGAGGGTGTATCACCGGATTCGCGTCCTACGCCAGAGCGGTGGTGGCGAGCCAGAAGAGGCGCTCGGGCGGTGAAACGGCGGCGAACGGCGTATCATTCGCGGCGTGGCGCGCAAGGCTCCGCGAGGGGCAGTGCGCGCCTGAAACGTCGTGGAGCATTCCTGCCGGACTTCGAAGCCTGGATGCGGCGACGGGGAGGAGACTTCACCTGAACTGCGCAGGTGATCACCGGGCACGGTTGCTTCGGTGATTACCTGGTAATAGATCGATCGCGAAGGCGACGGCAGGGTGCTTCACTGTGGCGGCAACGACCAAGACTGCATCGCACACGCTCGCCGCTTGCCCGGCGTGGGAAGCCGAGCGGGTCTTGATCCGGTCACGGACGGGCTATGCTGCGGTGTGTCGGCGATGCTGCGCGGGGAGATCGGCACGTGGAGGAGCCGTAGCCTCCTTCTCTGCGAGACCATGTGGTCCGAAAGGAGGAGGAGAGGCTGCCGAGCGGACAGAGGACCGACCTGCTCGGAGACGGGGCCGACGGCGCTCGCGCGCCTCGTCCGCATTGCCCTCTATCGGTGATCCCTACCGTAAACAGGGCTACAGGTCGCTGACGATCGAGTGACTCCGACGTCGGCAACGACCCCGAGGAGACGACAACGACGGTACCGTGTCATCATTGATAGTTCAGCCAGAGGGTTCTGGGGGTGCGAACCACGCCACGCCCCGGGACCAACTATCCCAGCAGGGGTGCGGTTGCGTTCTAACGGAGATCCCGCGACCCCTGCGCGGTGGCATTACCGTGGGGTTTTGGTCGGTGCGGAGTCGACGCAACCCGCCTTGCCCCGCGAGTGTGAATATGCGTGAGCATTTCCCCACGCTAAAAAAAAAAAAAAAAAAGGTTAGGTTAGGTTAAGGTTAGGTTAGGTTAGGTTAGGTTAGGTTGAGTTGGGTTAGGTGCAGGTTTAGGTTGGGTTAGATTTGGGTTAGGTGGGAGTTCCCGAGGTGCCACGTCAGAAAACCTCTCGAGAGGTGCCTGTCGTTGAATTTCCCGCGCGATACTATTGTATCCGGAAAGGAAACGCCGGGACTGTGCACCCGCGCTGGTGATGATACGTTGTTGCCAGTGGCGAAATGTTCTTCCTGACAGGGGGATATTAGCTGCTCTGCGTATCCCTCTGATAAGCGGGCGCAATTATAGGTGTAGCAGGGGTTGCATTTCCTCTTGATTTCCACATCGGAGGAAAGGCAACCGAACGATGGTGCGCATTGGGCACTGGTGACGATACACGTCGTTCTCGACCCAATGCGAGGATTCCCCTACTCGCGCCGATCAAAAATGTCGGGAAGGCAACGAATGGTGGTCTGCATTGGGAACTGGTGGCGATACGTCGTTGGCAGTTACCCTAATGCTCACAGTGTGGGGACGGGCTCGGTGTGTGTTTTACTGCCGCCAGAGCTTCAGCTTATCGAAGGCGTTGTGGGAGGTTGCATTTCTCCTTGATTTCTGTATCCGGGGAAAGGCAGCAAATGATGGTAGATAGTAGGAGGAACTGAAGGTGACGATATATCGTTTCCAGTGCCTAATGCTCATGAGTAGTGTGAGACGGGTCCGGTGTGCACTCACACTGCCGCCGGGCATTCAACCGTCCAAAACTGGGGAGTTACGTCGGCTCTCCCAGCAAGCCGTAACCCGCCGTACTTTCGTCAAAGACCCCAGAGTTGACGATTATGGGGTACGTCGAAGCGCAGCGGAGCGAGGGCTTGGCCTTAATTGGTTGGCCCGCGAGGAGTAAACCTCTATAAAATAATCAGACAGCGAAGTCTTGAAAACCTGTGGGTACCTGGTGGGCGACCCCCACAGTATGTAGCGCCTTGCTCCTCGGAATGGCGTAACCCGGGGTCGACCTTCCTTTATTTCGTCCACAATCGGGAATAGTATGAAAGAAAACAAACAAATATATGACGGCAATGGACAGTGATGACGACACACGAGTGACTCTATGCTCAGCGTGAGTCATTCAACGAACGGAGAACAAAACGAGAAAAACGTCCTTCAAGGACGCAGTAATCGGCGGAGGTCCGGTAACGGGCCAAAATGGAGGACACAGCCAGGGCACGACATCTGCCAAAGATAGTCGAGGGAGGCCTGACAACTGGCGAGTACGTGGACCGGGCTCCAGGCTAAAATGGCGTTGGTGGAGGCCAGAAGGAGGAGGAGATTGAGGCGGAGGCGACATCGCCGCGTCGTCTCGTCAGCTCCGTGCCGGCAGGATATCAACCCTGTCGGAGTCGACATCGAACGATGACGACTTCGAGCCGGCATCGGAGCTACAAAAGAGGATTGAGGACAAAGCGTCGGCGTCATCTCCATGGTGGCCACAAGGTCTAAGAACCTGAAGCGCATCTGGGTGCGCGCTGAAGGAGGCTGCAGAGACCGTTAGCGAGACCACTAAGACTCTGCAGCGCCGCTGTGCCTCAGAGGGAACGACGAGGCTGCAGGCGGACAACGCTCGCCTCCCAAGGCGAGGTGTCGGAACTTAGGAAGGAGGTGGCGCTGCGGATGCAGGTGGACGCTTGCCAAACCAACATCGGGGAGCGGGCGGGAGGGCTCGTGCGTTCGATCATTGACCAGGTAGGGTCAATGATCAGCGCCAGGTTCACTTGGCGCTGGAGGATCGTCTCACTGCCCGAGAAAGCGCCTCGCCCTCCACTGGCGGCGGATAGGAGACCGGAGGCGTGCCCGGTCCTCGTCACCACCCTGCGCACCTGCCCAGGCACCGGTTGTCGCAAAACCGCCTGTGGGCGCCCAGGTCAAACCGGCGGTCACCGGGGTGCCACGGCTGAAACGCCCTAAGGGAAAGAGGGCGAGCCCGCTGGCAGGGCAAGAAGAGGCCCGGCCTGCCGCCCGGCACTCAGTCCATGGACGACCCTGGACCACGGTGGTTGGGAAGGGACATAAAGGCAAGGGAGGAAGGCAACGAAGGGTGTTGGCAGTGAGCGGTGATCCAAGATCACTGACTCCCGCAGAAGCTCTGCTGTGGTGAAGGTGACCCTGGAGCCGGAGGCAGCGGCTGCAGGGTCACCTACATCAGTTATTACCGAGGAAGGCGAAGGCGAGGAATTGAAATCTCGCCCTCGGTATAACTGAATGCGGTTCCACATCTGCGCCACGGGAGGCTCGAATGTTCGAGATCCCTGGCGCGGGCTTAACGACAAGGCGGACGCCCTCGCTAAAAAAACTGAGCGAAGTGCTAGCAGCGGCAGGCAAGCAGTACGGGTATCCAGACCGGCGAAGACTGCTGAGATCAAGGTCTCGGTCTGGATGACTCTGCCACAGCAGAGGAAGTAGTTGCGGCTGTGACAAGGCTGGCGGCTGTCCCAGGAAGCTGTGAAGTGCAGCGAGATCCTGCGGTATCCCGCAGACGCCAGGATAGCCTGGGTCAGTGCCCCGTGGCTGCCGCCAAAGGTGGCAGCCGACGGGCGCCTTATGGTATCCTGGGTGGCGTCCGCAGTCCAGCTGGATGGAGCCCTCACCTCTGAGGTGCTTCCGATGTCTTGAAGCGGGGCGTGAGGGGCTCAGTGCGACGCTACAGTCGACCGGGGAGCTCTGCTTCGCTGTGGTCAGCCTGGCCTAAAGCGGTGCAGTGCTCCGCCACCCCGCGTTGTGCCGTGTGCGTCGCCGCGAAGAAACCAGCGGACCTACAGGATGGGAGGAAGGCCTGCTGCTAAGCAAAAGAGCGGGAGAAAAGGCCGGTCCGCCCGTTGCCACCTCGGCAACCGACCAGCCAACCGATGGAGGAGGCGTCCCTGAGCCCTGGGACCACTCCACAGCCGCCGCAGAGGGATGAGGCTTGTAGGCCACTCGATTCCCCCACTTACGACTCAGTGATGGACTCGGGAAGTCTGTCGCTCATTTCGTATGAGTCAGCGAGTGAGAGCGCGCCCGGTGTTCCCGCGCTCTCAAGCAGGGCAAGTGCCGGGGCCACACAACTGGCCGCCACCCGCTGTGCGCGGAAGAATAGCACAGCGTACCCGCATGCACAGTACTTGGGTGGAGCGAAGGAACACCGTGGGGTTTTAGTCGGTGCGAGTCCGGCATAACCCGCCCTCGTCCCCGCGGGGCAGTATGCGTGAGCAGCACACGAGAGAAAAAAAGTTAAGTTCCCCAAGGTTCTGCTTTGTCGTAGCAGGAGCTTAGTAACCGTGGCTTGCCCAGTCACCACAGTGAAGCTAAGGAACAAATGGCCGGCCTAAGGCGCTCTGTAGCCAGCCCGAGGAAGCGGCTTCACTCAGGTGGGCTCATGTACAGAGCTCGCCTCAGGAAGCGTGTCAGTGAACTGCTGGGGTGGAAGTGGCGGAGCGGGCCGCCTTCCCGCCCTCAGTAGCCAGGCGAGTCGCGGAGGGAGAGGAGTGTCGGTGTTGCGTTGCACTCTCCTATCCTCCGCGACTCAACGAGGTCGCACCGCATGATGCGGCACAATGGTGGGGGCGCGGGGAAGAGGGTGTTGGTGTATCGTTGCGCTCTCCTGTCCTCCCGCGGCCGAGGCTTATCTGATCACGGCAGTGGAGCCTAGGAATAGATCCCGCCGCAGGGGCTGGGTTGGCAGTGCTTTCCTGGCCCCCATGGCTGCCTCTGGGAGGCGGACTCGGGAGTGGAACCACACCTACAGAGGGAGGCCGAGATGGAAGGCGCGTCCGTGTTCCGGCGCGCCTTGCAGGAAGGTGGAGAGGATGTCCCTCCCCCAGAAGGAGGAGCCGTTTGCCGGCCAGCGCAGGCGGGGTCGCGGGGTGTGCGAAAGCGTTCCCGTGGCCCCGCCATACGCGACTGAAAGGTGGAACACCATGGGGTTTTAGTCAGTGCGGAGTCCGACGCAACCCACCCTTGCCCCCGCAGGTGGGTATGCGTAGGCATTTCCCCATGTAAAAGGTTAGGTTAGGTTAGGTTGAGTTGGGATTAGGTTAGGTTAGGTTAGGTTAGGTTAGGTTAGGTTAGGTTAGGTTAGGTTTTTTCTTAATCTTATGTTTAATCATATTGGAGCAATTTAAATTCTTATTGAATAATTTGTTTATATGTGGGATTATCTGACACGATGGTTCCGGTGCCCGGCGGCAGTAAAGGCACACCAGGCCATCCCCACACTGTGAGCATTAGGCACTGCAACGACTGTATCGCCACCAGTTCCTAATGCACCAATTCATTGCCTTTTCCCGGATACTTTGATCAGGAAATACGGCATCTGCCCTCACGTGGGCACTGAGAACGGCAATGCTCGTCACCGGTGCCCAATGCGCATCATCACCGGTTGCCTTTCCTCGGATGCCAAAATCAAGAGGAAATGCAACCCCCTACCCTCCGCTGTGCCTCCGCTTATCAGAGGGACACGCAGAGCAGCTATCCCCCTGTCAGAATTTCGCCACTGGCAACAACGTGTCATCACCAGTGCCCAGGGTGCACCGTCCGGCGTTGCCTTTCCTCCGGTGCAATGGTATCAAGGAAACTCAACGACCAGGCACTCGAGGGAGGTTTTCTGACGTGGCACCCCAACCTAACCGGTGCCCGGCGG
>JAGSMU010000681.1:0-16000 GCA_029286865.1 Teinopalpus imperialis
CAGTAAAGGCACACCAGGCCATCCCCACACTGTGAGCATTAGGCACTGCAACGACTGTATCGCCACCAGTTCCTAATGCACCAATTCATTGCCTTTTCCCGGATACTTTGATCAGGAAATACGGCATCTGCCCTCACGTGGGCACTGAGAACGGCAATGCTCGTCACCGGTGCCCAATGCGCATCATCACCGGTTGCCTTTCCTCGGATGCCAAAATCAAGAGGAAATGCAACCCCCTACCCTCCGCTGTGCCTCCGCTTATCAGAGGGACACGCAGAGCAGCTATCCCCCTGTCAGAATTTCGCCACTGGCAACAACGTGTCATCACCAGTGCCCAGGGTGCACCGTCCGGCGTTGCCTTTCCTCCGGTGCAATGGTATCAAGGAAACTCAACGACCAGGCACTCGAGGGAGGTTTTCTGACGTGGCACCCCAACCTAACCTAACCTAACCTAACCTAACCTAGCCTAACCTAGCCTAGCCTAACCTGGCTAACTAGCAACCCTAACCTAGCCTAGCCTATTTCGCCTAGCCTGGCACAACCCTAGCCTAACCTAGCCTGGCCTAACCTACAAACCTAACCTAGCCTGGCCTAGCCTAGCTAAGCCTATTTCGCCTGGCGGCACAACCTAGCCTAGCTAACCTAACCTAGCCTAACTTCTTCTAACCCAGTCTCCAGCCGACGTCCGGAGCCGTCCGCGCCGTTTTGCGGTCTGGCTCCGCTTAAAAATAACAACAAATTATCCAAAGTGAGACGAATGTTAAAGTGTGATGTCAAGATGCGCTTACACGCCAAACGGCGGTAGTTAGCCAATTAGTTTTAAAATGGTAGAAACTACATTTTAAAACGGACAAAAAACTAAGAAAAATCATTACTTACCACGCGGTCGCAGCATAAAAAGTGAAAACGCTGCGAGATCAGTCGCCTTAACCCCCGTTTTGTATTTATTTAAGTGGGGGCATCAAGGCGCTCATGCGTGCAAGTATCGGTTTTCCTGCAAGAAAAAGATATTAGGGAAAAATCAAGAAACAGTGAATCACGGAGCCAGGACTTCCTGCTCGGATGTTCTTAATGGTTGCGAACTCGCAGACCATCCTTCCAGCTCCCTTTGAAACAAAATCAAAGATCCAGACTCAAAAGGTGTGAATTCTACGGTGATTTTGGCTTCGGGTGATGCGAACAATAACTTTGACACAGTGACAAAATAAAGCGACAACTAAAGGTCACGTTAAGTGTTAATCTCATAGACAATATATCATACAATAAATACCAATTTCAGATTTTCGAATAACTTGGTTCTAGAGGTTATATAAGTTATAGTGGACCAAGTCGGAAAAACACCGTGTTTACGTAATTTAAACCTATTTTCTGACTTTTTTGGTATTGTCCCGTTTGCGAAATTTCTTGGGGGTCAAGGTGTTTAAGCTGGTCAAACAATTGACATTTTATTAATAAATGGTGAACCTGGCTCCTACATGCCCTAGAAGAGGCTAAAGAGTTACAAAAACTTACCATTGCTAAAAGTGACATCCCAGGCTCTCTATCGAATTTTGGAAGGTTCTAACAGCTCTGGCAGAACAGGGCTGCAAGACCTCATACGCACCATATACCCAGAACAATCCGGATCTGCAGAAAGAAAAGCAGCATATTTGGTCATTAGCCCAAACATCAAACAACAACACCACCCAAGTTCGAGCGATAAGTTGCTAGGAAACCTAGTGCCTAGACATATATATTAGTTAGACAATCTCGTAGTATAAGTGTAAAGTTCTAAAACACTAAAAAGAAAGGACTGAAAAGAGAAATAGATAAATAAATTGAAGTGCAAAAACAGGGCCCAGGGAGGGATAGAAAATTCGAAACAAAGAAACTTTTTTATCTTTCGAAATTTTCGAGGTACTATGTACACAAGTGTAAAACAGTTAACTAGCCTTCCGTGGAACTATTCGGGTTTCGAGAAGACATCTCCCCCACAAACAGACAGGCCAAATCGTACGTTTAGCAAACCGCTAAACATATTACCTTCGCATCCAAGTTTGAGGGACTAGTTGATAGGAAACCAAGTGCTTAGATACGGTTTAAAGTTAGACATTTATGGTGTAAGTGCATGTAAAGTTTGCATTCCTCACGAAAGGACTGAAAAGAAGATACCGACCATTAAGTAAAAAGTTCAAAAACAAGCCCAGGAACATAGAAAAAAATTTCTAAACAAAGAAAACTTTGTCTTTGAACTTTGAAACTTTTTGTGCAGAAGTGCTTGAAAAGACCTAAATACCCTACCCGTGGAACTATTCACGCCTCGATAGGACATCCCTCCCCAAACAGTGAAGATAAAGTATGTCAGAAAACAAAGCAGTGGTACGCGCATCGTCCCTCAAATCCGTCCCCTGCAGAAGCCGGAGGCCCCATCATCCCCTACAAAGGGTGTTTCCCTCGGAGGGCTGCCATCATGAGAGGAGCACAAGAGATGGGGCTCCAATCTGAGTATCTCCCTCCAGCTGAAGGCCCAAGCTCGGAGGCAGGCAGATCTCAGGGCTCCAGTCCCAGATGGAACATATGCTGACGAGTGGTCAGACAGAGACAGCATCATAAGCAGGAGAATGAGTATTCTCCCCGTCCGGAAAGCGAACAGGTGTCTCCATGGATCTGGCCACTGCGTGCCAATGAACTTCTGCAATCAGGAAAGGAAGCCTTAGAAAGGCTGGAAATATGAAGCCGCCGAGTGTAGAGCCGAGAGGCACGAGAGCCTACAAGCGCTCTGAAATTGCTCTCTCACTATCCGACTCTCGGTCTGAGACATAGGGTCGCTCTAGAACTAAGGCGCACTAGAGCGGCTAAGGAACTGATCCGCTGCGAGCGAGCGCACCACTCATTTTGTACAGAACTGCAAGCCGAAAATACATCCAGACTTAGAAGTGTACAGGACACAATGTTGAGCACTCAGAAGACAGCCAGAGGGATATCAGAACCTGGCTCAATTTTTGAACTAGACGATCCCATAAAGAACATCGCTCTAATCCCACAGAGACCTCAAGAACTGTCCTCCTGCTCTCTGTGTCCCGTTTACTGTCTGCAGTCACGGGGACGAAAGGGCAGGAAGCCAAACAAACACCGAACTTCAAAACGAGCCTTCAGAAGCACTGGGCAGAAACTAGCACCGTAGAAGGGGAACAGCTGAGGAATCCGAGTAGATCTCGAACGATGGCGCGATGAGGGTGAATAGAGATCTGCGGAAGCATCGGGATCAGATACGCCGCGGCGATCTGCAAATACCACCGAACCAGCCTAAGCGAGATACGAAGGGAGATGAGAGATCGAGAGACTTGCTAGAACCTGTGCAAGATCCACAGTGTCACAAACCCCCACTCTCACCAGGGCAGAGCTACAGCAGGACCTGCGCGACTCCCTTAAGCCCGTGCTAAACAGTCTAAAAGAGGCCAATAGCGACTGCCGGCAAGATCAAAGGACCTGCAAAGCTTAGCACCAAGCCTGCAACAGGGGGCCGCGGGGTTGGAATAGAGATAAGCTCTATCGGAAACTAAACGGCAGTTGACGGATCTAATCGCCCGATAAAATCCGCTGTAGGAGCAGCAAAAGACAGAGAACCGATACACGAGGACGCAGAAGTAGCAGCTAGTGGAACGCAAAGATCTTGGCAACGCTGACACTCAGCAACCAGACCCACCGCACCACATACAACGAAGCTACAACCTCATCGTTGAATCTGTCGACCCACGCCACTCAAGCGAGGACATCGTAAAGTTAAGTCAGGTGTTGTCAGGGGAACCAGAGGCATAGGCGTGAGGATCCCGCCAGAAACCAGGGATCAGAGGGTCATCGTGAGGTTGCGAGACAGCAGAGGAACGCAGAAGTTTCAGCGACGCCCTCATGCTTGCCGATCAATCCTCTCCCACGAAACATCTAAAAAGTTTCCACTGATCCGACTTCACCGGGACTTATCAAAGACGCAGGTGACTCGCAGCTGCAGGGCACCCATCCTCCAGACAGAACAGCAACCTCACGAAAGAATTTTGACGGAGAATAGATCCGCCAGAGTGCTAAAAGGCGGACCAAAGGCCGCAACGGTACACTCACACTAACGCCATCCTGGAGACAGATCCCAAAATGTGGAAAATTTGGTCAATAACAAAATCAGAGTGGAACAGGTATCGCAGACCAGTCCCCGGTCGTACAGTGCTACAGGTGCATGGAATTTGGCCATCTAGCTGGAACCTGCCAGAGCCCAAGCGCGTGTGGTTACTGCTCAGGAAACCCACGACACAAGGGACTGTCCCAAGCGCTCACAACCTCCAAAGTGCATCCAGCTGCACCAACTCGGGGCACAGCCGACACAATACACCCAGCTTACAGCGGTGCGTACTGGAAGGTGGACCCGTATAGCGAGGTCAAAGAGTCAGTATTGCTGCTGAAGATGACGACACAAGCATCACGCAGGCGAATTTGCGAATTATGCAAGCAGACTGGTAGAGGTTTTGCCGCCACGAAGGACCTGATTGCGGCAGCGGTTAGAGACAATGTAGCGGTACTACTGCTCCAGGGCCTACATAGGCAGCAAGGGCCGTATGTCCTGCGCCGGCAGCGTAATACAAGAACTCGACGGGCCCGGGACCGGCGGGAAATCTGCAATGTCTTGCACAAATCCGTTCAAACCACGCGCAACCAAAAATTATCACTGGTAACATAGTAGCGTCAAGATCCACATCTATAATGCGGCATTGGAATTGATAAACGCTACCAGAAAACAGAGACATCGAAGAGGATATTCGCACATCAGCAATGCATAGATGCACTTAACACCAAGAAACTGATGCGGGGAGACTTTAGCGCCAGGGAGTCCTGGTGGGAGTAGCTCCTCGGAAGATTCAAGAGGAACAGCCATCGTAAACCTTTTGGCACACGGGGACTCTCAGTTCTCAACAAAGGCACAACACCTACCTTTATATATGGTCGAGGCGGGAAAACTTATGCCAGCAACGTTGATGTCACCGCGGTATCGGCTGACCTGCTCCCTAACGCACATCACTGGAAGATCGACCCGGATGTAGGTTGCCTTTCTGACCATCGGTAATAATTTTTCACGCCGCTGGTACAGCCCTTCAAACAGACCCAAACCTACAACGGTTATATAACACAAAAGAGCAAGCTGGAACAAATTTAGCAGGCCTGTCAGAACTCAGAGACAGAGGCATTACGGGTTCTCAAATCGACAGCGTCACTAGGGACTGAACAGCTCAAAAACCGTTACAGAAGTGACAAAGGCAGCCATACGATCCTGCGATGCATCTATCCCCAGAATGAGAAACTTATTCCCTACCAAATCCACACTGGTGGAATAGGGACCTGGCAAAACCAAAGAAAGCGGATAGTGAAGACTGCGAAGAAGGATCAGCGCGAATCCACGCAGGAAGCCCTTCGATTGCAGAAGTCTACAAGCCAAAGAGACATACAAGCTGCAACTACAAGCTGCAATCACAGCGAAAGAGCTGGAAAGACTTCTGCACCAGCCAGAGAGGAGAAACATGTGGGGCCGAATTTATCCAGTGCTCAAATCAGCGGAGAAAGAGGGACGACGAGCAACTGAACCCCCAAACTGGAAGCATCCTATCACCCGAAGTTGGCGCCTTCTTGCTGAGACATTTCTTCCCCGGTTGACTGATGAGCAGACACGACCATAGGGCTCGTAGACGAGATCTACAAAACGATCTCCTCGCAGTCGGGCAACAACACTGAACTTTAAAAGCGAAGAAGTCTAGACGTGCTGTCCAGCATGAATCCTAAAAAAGCTCCGGGGAGGATGGACTCACATCGAACGTGTGCTAAAACGCCTTCCAGGCGGGGAGACCGCCAGTAATTGTTGCCAATGTACAACGCTTGCCTGAGGATGGGATACTTCCCGGGGCTGTGGAAAAAAGCGGTCATAAAAGTGATTCCCAAGCCAGGAAAAAACAACTACACCTCACGCTAAATCATTTAGACCCATATAAGGCTTACTCGGTCTTGGGAAAAGTCAGCGAAAATATTCTGAAACAGAGGGTGTATGGACGCGAGAATAGCAGCTGCCTCAGCTGAGCAATACGGGTTAGCAGAGGCCACAGCGGAACACGGAGGACGCTCTCTACGATGCCACATGACCGTGATCAAGGAGATTACAGGCCACCACAAATTGATCGCAGTCGTGTCTCCTGGGCCTCGAGGAGCGTTCTGACAATGCATAAGTGGCCGGCCATCCTTGCAAACTCGCCAGAAGAAATATTGACTTCGAGACCCTTGGCTTGGTGCGTAGCTACCTCTCAGACAGAAGTGCAGAGCTACGATACGCAGGGCCCGAGCCCTCAAAGCCTGGCTAACAG
The DNA here is from genome assembly GCA_029286865.1 of Teinopalpus imperialis. Classification (NCBI taxonomy): domain Eukaryota; kingdom Metazoa; phylum Arthropoda; class Insecta; order Lepidoptera; family Papilionidae; genus Teinopalpus; species Teinopalpus imperialis. The sequence goes on from JAGSMU010000681.1 coordinate 6,372, forward strand.
GATGTATCCAGAGATCCACTTGCGGACCGGTACTTTGGAACGTGCAACTGGACCCACTTCTCCAGAGTCAGACGATCTGAGTGCACATGTGCAGGCCTTCGCCGACGACGCCTAATAGTTGCGGGCGGAGGGGCCACTACCGAGCTGGAATCGAGCCTCTCAGGGCTTTTACCGGAGCCATATCTAGATGGGGAAGCCCACAAATGCTTCGCCGCCGCAAAACCAAGCAATTCTCGTCGCAAGCGGCTCAAATACCAGAAGCCGAAGGTAGTATTCGGGGAATAGATTCCAATTACTGGAAGCCTTGCGTTTGAGTCTCACCGTAGATTCTTGAACTTCGGCGAACACATTTCTGACAGGCACAAAAGGCAGTAAACGGCATCTTTAAATCTGTACTCCAAGAGCGAGCGCAAATTGGGGCAATAGCAGCATCACTCCGAACAATCATACAACCCAGTCGTTGAACCGACTGTTCTATACCCAGCAGATGTCTGGGCGGAGCCAGAGACAGGAGACAGAACCGCCGACGGCTCGACAACATAACCAGGAGCTTCGCGATTCGTGTCGCAAAGCCCACCAGAACGACACTCAACAATAGCGTCGTGGTTTCTGGCCCGACATCCTGCCGCCTGGTTCTCAGAGCCAAGAACAACAGAACCTCCCGAAGTTAAAGGGAAACAGCTTCCAGGTCTCCTGGGAGGGACTAGAGCGAATGATCAATCCATCGCCTTCCCCGCAGCTCAAAGAAGACGCAAATTGAGGTGGTTTGCTCGCGGATGACTTGAAAGACTACGCTGAAGATCAAGAGCTCTCGCATATACCGATGAAACAAATTAGGACTGGAAAAGTTCGGGGCGGTCTCCATCTGGGTGGGTTGGAGGGGCGGAACGCTACAAAACAACGCTCAAGCTCGAGAACTACGCGGCGTTTTATCAAAGCGGAACTGGCGGCGATTAGAAGGGCGCTCAAAGAGCTATCGCGGGGAAATGGAAATCACCTGGGGTCACCCTTCTGAGCGACTCAGATCCGTAAGCGTGTGTAACCCAGACTCCCTCCATCCCCTTGCAGCAAAATCTCGTAATCACTTAAGACACAATGGAAGGCGCAGGACGCAGCATCAACTTAGCCTGGATAAGGCACACACCGGTTTTCCTGGTATTGAAAAGGGCCGACGAACTAGCAAAAGAGCGGCTACAAAGTCAAAGGCCTTACGATAAATTCCCATTATCATTCGCCGTGGACTATCAGGAGGAAGCGATCAACATCCAAGCAAAGTCGTTATGATGAGAGTATACCTCGACGAGCTCTATAAAACCTTTTTTCAAGGACGTTCAGATCGCACAAAATCCCTAAGGGCTGTTGATCATACAATGTCAGGTCGCAGTATCTGACCGGACGCGATGGTGTAAATCTCGGCTACACAGATTCCGGGATTACTACCGATCCATTCTGTGCCTGCGACAACGCTAGCACAGAAACAATAGAACACATCTAGTAGAGTGCCCCAGATATGCACTGGCCGCGCAGTTGCGAGCACAGAATGGATCAGACAATCACCGAGGGACGAAAAATAACGCCAGGTCGTGCCCAGGCGACGACTGCAGGGACACCTTTTCGAGTACTGTCAAAACATAATGCGTCAGGCGGCAAGGGCAAGAAACTTGGCTCTACCATTGGCGATCACTAAAAACCACAGGGCAAAAACCGCTGTCGGGTCTTTTGGGGCAAAGGTCCCAATGGGGTCCCACATCTGACGGTAACTAAAATTAGGAGATAATAATTCAATCAATTAACGCAATATCAAGCATTTAAGAAAAAAATCTAATTAAATTCACTAATTTCATTGACTACACTGCATGTCATTTAAATCATAACCTGACATGCCATTTCATTGTATTATTCCTAAATGTTCAATAAACTGAATCATTTGTATTGTCAAAATATTGTATCTATCATAATAAAATAACTATCATCATGTAATAATAAATATATAGCTATTGATATTATGCATATTAAACTGTAAATGCAAATCTAATACTGGTACCAAGCCCGATTACTGCGCGTTTCACAGAAATGAAACGGGCAGACATGAAAATCGAAGACCAAATGTAAATAATAATGAATAAATTAACAATGTATAATATAATGAATAATCAACGTATTCAAACAAATCATAATTATAATTAATCATTCCATGTATATTATAAAAGCCGCGCCGGAACTAAAATAAAAATAATATTGTATAGTAAAAAACACCATGAAAAACTTATTTTCTGGTACATCCATTCGATTAAAATTGCTGCATAATAAATGGCAGCAGGGCCGGCGGACCCCAAAGCAGGGGTCACAAAGAAAAAACCTAGCCTAACCCTAACCTAACCTAACCTAGCCTAACCTAACCTAGCCTAACCTAACCTAGCCTAACCTATTTCTTCTAACCTAACCTAACCTAACCTAGCCTAGCCTACAAAAATGATATAAATCACCGCGAGACTCAATGTCCTGCCCACGCTTGCAGGCAGCGGGAGAGAGGTCGACAACAAATTAGACCACGGGCGTGACTCCTCTCTCTCACACAGTCGGCGGTTGGGCGGTTACACCAACTTTACGTAATTTTACCCATTTTAATATAACTGTTATATACTATTTTTTATATCTACAAGTCATATCATTCATCATACATTAAATTGCCTCAATTAGCCATGAATTTATTGTCGTAACGCGTGCCGCCCTTCGGGTTTGCGAACGGTGCACCGTATCCTAACGGCTAGCACCGCTGAGCATGCGGGGTGACCACGGCACCGTTTAAAATTTTTATTTGTTTTACATTTTTACTTTCACAATGCGACTGCGCGCTGCGTCGCCCCGCCCGCCCGCTCCCGCATTCCACTTGAAGGGACCGGGGCCTCTGTAGTGTCTATTTTTAGATGCGGCGACGCGGATAGTGTTTATGCGGCGTCTTGAAAGTAGCCAATTTCTTTCTTTATTGTAATTACTTTTTAAAAATCCTTATGATAGGTCTAGCTCTAGAAATTGGTACTAATAGAATAGATACTTGTATTCAAAGAATTGTTGTTGGTCTTTTTTGCTTATTATTTTGTATTATAATATTTATGTTTTATTTTCATTTACGAACATGCTATCTTTCATTTATTAAATTATATGAGGCAGCCTGCAACCTCAATTAATCACGTTAGGTGTCCTAAAGGCGTGTCGCCACCTTCCCGGGTTGCGGGGCGGTGCATCGTATCTCATGGCGAGCACCGCTGAGCACATGGGATCGGCCACGGCACCGATTAAACTTTCTATCGCTCAGCCTTGTTGTTTTACATTCATTCTCGCGACGGCGCGCTGCGTGCCCGCCTCGCCCGCTCCCGCGCGCCCTTGCAGAAGGGACCGGGACCTCGGTGATATGGCGCGCGATGCGGCGACGCAGTCTGGTGTTAATGTTTTTCGTAGTTTTTATTTCTTTTTTTGTCATTTCCTTTACAAAATCCTAAGATGGAGTCTGCTTTAAGAAATTAGCGCACTAATTTAGAATAGACACTTGCATACAAATAGATAATTGTTCTTTTTTGTGATGTTTTGCAAATATCGTCATATATTTATGTTTTATTTTCATTTTATTTTTTATCATGTTGTTTACCATTAATTAAATTGTAGTAGGCCAGATTTTCTTAAATACCTGAATTATTTAATTATGTCAAACTCGTATTTCATATACCATGCCGCCAGCTTATTCCAGACTGCGGGCGATGCCCGTAATTAACTACGAGCATCGCCGCTCGAGATGGCCGTGGCATATTTTTAAATTGTTTATCGCTTTTTACCGATTATTTCCGTCTGTTCCACAACCGATGGCCTTGCACCCCGCACCTGGCCCGCTCCCTTTGCATTCCCTTGAAGGGACCAGGGCCTATTAATTAATCTATTTTTAGATGCGGCGACATGGTTCAATTGTTTAAATTAACGCATTTATTATTTTCTGTTGTTCTTTTTCACTTAATCCTAAAAATGATTTCTGGCTTTAAGTGAGTGCGGCTAATATAGAAGAGATACATATTATATAAAATGATTGTTCTTTGCTCTATATAGCTATCATATACTCATGTTTATCGTTGCGATCATGCTATTCTTCATTTTATTAATTTGTATTGTAAACTCTGTAAATACCACAATTGGTAATTACGTTCATTTTGTGTTTAAGCATATGCCGACGCCCTTCCCGGAATGCGAACGGTGCATCATCTAACGGCGAGCACCGCTGAGCATCAAGTGATCTCGGCACAGTTCAGCTATCCGTCGATCCCTTTAAGTTTATTTAAATTCTTGTTCCCACAAACCTACAGCGCACCGCGCCCCTTTCCTTACCCTCGCTCTGACGTACGCCGGCCGGCTTGAAGAAAAGTGTAATGGCCTTGTCCGCGGTTTTATTTACAACCACGGTTAAGCGCTTGCATGTGTGCGTTTGTTTTATATAAAGTGTAACATATTATTCGTTGCGTGTACATCTTTCATGTAAATTGTTGTTTAAAGTAAATTATAGTGTAAGAATAAGTTTAAAACATTTGATTTAATATTTGTATGTAATCAATATTTCAAGATATGTAACTTTCTGTATTAGTTATAAGATTATTTAGTCAGGCACCTCGAGACTCGAGAATTCGAGGTAATGCGGCTTCAATAGAAGTCGTATTCTCAAATTGCTTGATACATTAGTTTCTTTATTCGGGACACAACTTATATATATACTTGCTTATTCAATAATTAATCCTTAACTGTACAGGTACTTACCTTTATGGTTTAGGGTATGGACCGTTAGTACAACCATCAATTAGCAGCTGTACACCTACGTCTCAAAGATGTGATTATGATATTATTTTTTATGTAATTACTGTAAAAGCCAACTTTTTATTATTATATACGTGTAAAAGGGTGGTCTATAAACGTAAATGGGAAAATACAAAATCCCCGGTGGAATATATGGGGATATAACCTAGGCGGCATGTGTAGCGTTCTGCCAGAAAACCTCCCAAATGGCGAACAATCGAATCTCATATAAAACATGATAATAGAATTAAAATTGCTCCAATGAAGTTAAAGCATAAGAAAAAAAAACCTAGCTTCTTCTTCAACCTGGCCTAACCTAACCCTAACCCCGCCTAACCTAGCCCTAACCTAACCCCACAACCTAGCCTAACCTAACCCTGGCCCTAGCCTAGCCTAGCCTAACCTATAGCCTAGCTAGCCTAACCTATGCCTAGCCTAGCCTAACCCCTAGCCTAACTCAGCCTAGCCTAGCTTCTTACAACAGCAAAGAGACAAAGAGACAAAGACAATGACGGGATGGAAGTCAAATACAGGGAAGGGACTGAGATCACTCACATCGCACGTAGTCTTGGGGTTTCTCCGCCGATATGGACCAGTCTTACTCAAGTGGGTATTGTACATGTGAATATGAGGTAGGTGGGATCGATACCGCTCATACAGTGCTCCCGTGCACAGGAATGGACACAGCAAGCGGGTATGCACGGAGACGACAGATGTGTGCAGTCCTGCGGGGTCCGCACCTCAGAGCAGAGTGCCTGAAATCTCTCTGGAGAGATACCATCATTGCCTTAACTGCTCGAAGGCAGGACTGGACAGGAGAAACCCACAATGCATTCCCAGTTCGGACTGCCCTGTCAGAAGGAAATGGGAGACACTGGCAGGGTCCACCATAGCCTACTGTAAGGCGTCCCTACTGTACAGCGATCGTGGCCACCAATATCGCGTCATCCAAGTCAGCATGCAGAGGAGCGAAACTGCGACAGCAGAGCTCATGACCGAGGCGGTCACTCGCAAGGTTGCGGCAGCGTGGTGCAAAGAGCCTTATATCGGGAGGGATAGGGAGATGAGCAATATCGGTACGGACAATACAATGCGCGAGGGCCCTAACTCCAGGCTTAGTTTTATCAAAGCCGCCATTGCTTAGTGTTCGATGAATATCAAGATCACCCAGTGTCCCGACTTGACAGCGGGAATATCGCAGTTGCCAAGTTGAGGATTGGGGTCTGGGAGGTCGGGGGTAGTCTCCGTATACCTTGAGGGTGATAAGCCTATCGCCTATCTGCACTGACATCACGGCCGCTTGCGGTAGTGATATGGGCACCAGGGCGTATTGGGTGGGATGAACGCATGGAACTCTTGGTGGGAAGTCGAAGACGGACAAAGAGAGGAACGAGAGGTGGCTTTAATGCTCGAGCAGGCACAGGCTCCACCTACTCAACAGGGGAACCGAGCCCACTTTCGGCACCATCATTAGGGCGGCAGAAGATTTACCAGCTATGTGGACGTGACAGCTTGCTCGGCGACCCTTCTAGGGAGGATCGATGGCTGGCGCCTGGAAGATGGTGACAAACTCCGACCACAGGGCCATCTATTTGAAATTAATATACACAACAATAGAACCATAGAATTAAAGAACGACAAGAAAATACAATACCAGAAAAGGCAAACTGGAGCGAGTTCCGTAAGGAATCTCGCCAATTGGCAAAATAGCAGAAATAAATAGCAAAATAGAAGAAATTAAAAATACAGAAGATTTGGAACAAATAATAACAAAACTAACAAGCACCATACAGGAAACGTGTGAAAAAAACGCCAAAAGTCAGCAAGTAAGTACTTCAGTTGCCCTGGTGGACGGTGGAACTCACTAACCTCAAAAAGAGGTCCTGCGGAAAAAGCGCAGAATCTCTTGCGCTGCACCGATCCGCCGAGTGGGTTGTCGAGCAGTACCTTGAGGCCAAGGAAAACTATTTCCTTGAAGTAAAGAAAGCGCAAACCGCCAGCTGGAAGGCCTTCTGCGGCCAGCAAGATAGGAGTCGATGTGGGACGGTATATACCGGGTGATTAGACGTACAGCGGTGAGACAAGAGGACGTTCCTCTGGTACGAAATGGAGTAGTACTGGGAGGGCAGGAGTCGGCCAAATTGCTGGCGGATACGTTCTATCCAGAGGATAATCCGCCAACGACGACGTGGAACACAAGCAAGTAAGAGAAATTGCAGATACAATAAATGAGGGGCTGCGTGATGACTCATGCAACCCACCATTCACCAAGAGCGAACTGCTGTGGGCCGCGTCGTCGTTCAATCCAAAAGGCGCCTGGAATGGACGGCCTTACCTCCGACATCTGCTGTACGGCAATCACACTGGACCCTGACCTGTTCCTCGCACTTATGAACAAGTGCCTAAGTCTTTCTTACTTCCCTGCAAGGTGGAAGGAAGCTGTGGTAGTAGTCATACGGAAGCCGGGAAAGGACACATACGCGGACCCTAAGTCCTACAGACCCATAGGTCTCTTGCCGGTACTGGGTAAGATCTGCGAAAAGATGGTTGTCCAGAGAATCAGGTGGCACATAGTGCCCCAGATCAGTGACAGCCAGTACGGCTTCATGCCGCAACGTAGTACCGAAGACTCCCTCTGTGCCATGATGGGACACCTAAATGATCGGCTTCGTGAGAAAAAGCTCATTGTTTTGGTGTCGCTGGACATAGAGGAGCATTCGATAATGCGTGGTGGCCCGCGATCAGACTCAGACTGGCGGAGACCGGATGCCCGGTGGACCTGAGGCGCCTAATTGACAGCTATCTTAGCGATCGATCAGTGCGCGTCGGGTTCGCCGGTGCGGAAGCATGGGTCAAGCGTACGACAAAGGGGTGCGTGCAGGATCCATTGGGGGTCCTACGCTGTGGAACCTGCTGCTTAATCCTCTTCTGGAAGAATTGGGGCGGAGGGGGGTATACTGTCAGGCCTTTGCTGATGACGTGGTTTTGATTATCTCGGGGGACAATGCACTAGAAGTGCAACGGAAACCGAACCGGTACTCGATTATGTTCGGGGTGGGGGTCAAAATAAGCTAAACTTCGCAGCACACAAAACTAAGGCTATGGTAGTGACGAGGAAGCTGAAGTTTGACTCACCACTCCTGACCATGGGCGGTGTGAGGATCGAGCTCTCCAAGAACATCAAGATACTCGGCCTCACAGTGGACGACGGACTCACGTTCAACGCGCACATTGCAAATGTGTGTCGGAAGGCGCAGAGTCTGTACGTCCAACTGTCGAGGGCCGCTAAGGTCCAATGGGGATTGAACCCCGAGGTGGTTAGAACCATTTATACGGCGGTGGTGGAGCCGACGATCATGTACGCTGCGGGCGCATGGGCGTCGGCGACACTAAAAGGTCTGCCAGAAAGCAGCTGGACTCCGTGCAGAGAGGGTTTGTCAGAAGATTGTGAAATCGTATAGGACCGTCTCCTGCATTCAGCCCTGCTGCTAGCCGGATTGCTTCCCTGGATATAAGGATCAGGAGAAACGCCTCTTTACCAAGTAAAGAGAGGCATATCGCGGCGAGTGGTAGGGGACAGGGATATGGAGACTAGGACTCCCTACGCCGAGATGCCACATCCTGCCGAAAGGCTGGAGCTGGACTTCACCTGCATGGGGACGGTGTGGATTTGCCTACGCAAGACGAGGCTACCGTCGAATTTACACCGACGGTAGTAAAATCGAGGGGAAAGTCGGACGGCACTATCCATTTGGATAGGCGCGGCCGAGAAGAGTACCCGAAAACTCAAGCTGGGTGATTACTGCACCGTCTACCAGGCGGAATTGCTGGCAATCAGTGAAGCCACCGAGTGGGCACTACGGCACTCTGCACGGAACTTCAGGGTCTATTGCGACTCCAGGTCCGCCCTCCAAACGGTTATTAACCCGGATTCCCTGCATCCCCTCGCGGTGAAAGCACGACAAAACATCTGTACATTGCGGGGACGTGGGAAGAACATCTCCCTAACATGGGTGAAAGCCCACGCAGGTTTGGAGGAACGAGAGGGCGGACGAACTTGCAAAGGATGCTGCAATTAAGACCAAGAGGACCCCCGACTACGATCGATGCCCTGTCTCGTTCGTCAAGCGACAAATCCGTTTGGAGTCGGTTGATGAATGGAACAGGAGGTATCGAGAGGTGACACGGCTTCCGTCACCAAAGCCTTCTTCCCGGACGCGTCAGAAGCCTTCAGCGTAATTAAAACCTGGAGATGGACGCTCTGTCTGTGCAGGTGTTCACGGGCCACGGCGGTTTCTCCGAATACTTGAACCGCTTCAGGTGTAAAGAGCCCGTCGTGTGTCTGTGACGACACCATCAAGGAGGATATCTTGCACCTCATAACGGAGTGTCCTGTCAACGCAGGGGAGGCTCAATGTTGAGAGCTACACAGGTTTAAAAGTAACAATAAATAACTTGCCAGTCCTTATCAGTAGCAGAGATTTTAGCCAGAAATTCCTGCATTTCTGCAAGCGTGTGGCGATGAAAGCTATACGACAAAATAAAACAAAATGAATGTATGAGGATGTTAGTATGTGTGTGAATATTTAGTTATATATACTACATAGTAACTAAATTTAGAACTATATATATATTAAGTTTGACTAAGAAGAAATATATATAAGAATAGAATACGATGTATACAGAGATAAGACTCGACTAAAATAGGCCGCTGTCTGCGCCGGGGATCTCGAACATACCGAGCACCCGTGGCGCATGCACCGCAGTTCATATCCCGAGGACAGAGAGCCGGGGATCTC
>JAGSMU010000682.1:0-16023 GCA_029286865.1 Teinopalpus imperialis
GAACATACCGAGCACCCGTGGCGCATGCACCGCAGTTCATATCCCGAGGACAGAGAGAGGTCGACTTTCCTCTTCGCCTCGGTGATAACCCCCGCATATGTAACACCTGCCGCCACCGCTTCAGGCGCTGCGTCACCACGACAGCGGCCGATCTAGGGGTAGCACCTGTTTGGCCTCGGTGCAGGATTGCCAGGACTCTTTACAACCTGCCGACCTTTTTCTTCTTGAGCCCCTTTACCACCGTAGTCCACGCTCTTCCATGGACTGAGGTGTTGGTGGCACAGATCGGGGCTCAGTTGCCGCCTGATCCCCTTTGTGGGGTCGCTGTGCTTACCTTTCCCCTTTGCCCTTCCCCTTCGAGCCATTACAGAACCCCAGCGACGATCGCCCGTTCGCTGCTAGGCGTAATGACAGGTGGCTTCGGGGTATTCGGAAGCCGGGTAAGCCGAGGGCCAGCCGAAGTGCGGCGCATCATTTTCGCTCTCGCGTCTGCCGCCAACGGAGGACGGAGGCGCTGGGGAGTAGTGGTCCTCCAGCTGCGAATCTAGCGTTCATCATTGTCCCCACTTGACAATGATGGAACGCACCAGATCCTCGTTGCCGTCAGCCGGGACTGGTCCACGTTTATTGGGCTGCTCCAAGAGTACCCGCATCTCCTCCACTTCCTTCCGCAGTTGTCCAACTCCGCTTGCAGGCGGTTGTTGCTCATCTGCAGCCCCCTCGTTTCTTCCGAGGTGCAACTGACTCTGCAGAACCTGGGTGAACGACCTGATGGATCGCAGCTTCCCTCAACGCCCGAATCGAGGTGCTCCCAAGGTTCTTCGATTTCGAAGCAACCTGGTTGATGACGTCAATGTTCTCGCCACCCTTTCGTAAATCCGATGCCGCCTGAAAGTCGCCGTCATTTGACGAAGACTCTGATAGTGTTGTCATCCCGTCGGCGCGAAGCCGTCGAGCCGTGGATGCAATCTCCCGCTCTGCTTCCATCCTCTCCTCCTCTCTATTATTATGCAGGCAATTAGCTAGCTTCGCCCGGAGCTAGCCCGACATACTCTCTGTAGTCGGAGGCCTCCTCGGCCTCTTTGGCAGACGTTCTGCCACTGTATTTTCGTCTCCTCATCATGGCCCGTAACCGACTAGAACTTGCGTCCGTAGATGGCCGCTTTCTTCCCGCACTAGTTTTGTTCTTCTTTGAAGAGACTCCACGCTATGCATAGATTTCTCCCTCATCACTACACTCCGACATGCAAATGTTTTGTTTTTTAGTTTCCATATTTTTAATCCCACGAATTTGAGATATAAAGTGTCGACCCCCCGGGTTACGCCATCTGAAGGCAAGGCTACATACCGTGGGGCCGCCTGGCAATCACAGGTTTTGGCACTCGCTGTCTGATTTTTTATAGAGATTTACTTCCTCGCGGGCCGGCCAGTTAAGGTGCTCCCCGCTCCACTGCACTTCGAAGTACCCCATTATCGTCAACACTGGGTCTTTGACAGTACAGCGGGTTACGGCGCGCTGGGAGAGCCGGGACGTAACTCCCCAGTTTTTGACGGTTGAGTGCCTGCGGCAGTGGAGTGCACACCGAGCCCGTCCTCTCCACGAGAAAGCATAGGCACTGAAACGATATATCGTCACCAGTTCCCATTACCCACTATCATTTGTTGCCTTTCCCCGGATACAGAAATCAAGGAGAAAGTAAATCCTCCCACAACGCTCGATTTGGTTGAGTGCCCGGCGGCAGTAAAAGCGCACACCGAGCCTGTCCTCATTAATTGTAGAATATTAGGCACTGCCAACGACGTATCGCCACCAGTTCCCACGCACACCCTCATTTTGTTGCCTTTCCCCGGACATGGATCAAGGAGAAATGCAACTCTTCCTCGCATTGGGCACTGAGAATCACGTATCGTCGCCAGTACCCACGTACCGATTGTTCGGTTGCCTTCCTCCGGATATGGAAATCAAAAAGGAAATGCAACCCCTGCCACTCCACTGTGCCCTCCGCTTATCAGAGGGACACGCAGAGCAGCTATCCCCTGTCAGGAACATTCGCTACTGGCAACAACGTGTCATCACCAGTGCCCAGGGTGCACTGTCCGCAAGGTTTTCCCCGGTTACAATAGTATCAGCGGGAAATTCAACGACCAGGCACTCGAGGAGGTTTTCTTGACGTGGCACCAACCTAACCTAACCTAACCCCAATCTAACCTTAACCTTTTACATGGGGAAATGCCTACGCATACCCACGACTCGCGGGGCAAGCGGGTGGGTTATGCCGGACTCGGCACCGAATAAAAAATCCCATGGTGTTCTCCGTCGTCGTGCATGGCGGGGTCACGGGAACGCTTTCGCACACATCCGCGACTTCGCTCGCGCCGGCTGACCAGGCGGCCTCCTTTCTCCGGGGAGGACATCTCTCCACTTCTAGCAGGGCGCGCCGGAACACACGGACGCGCCTCCACCCCCGGGCTCTTCTAGGGCGGACTCCCCGAGTCCGCTCCCCCAGAGGCCATGGGGGCCAGGAAAGCTCCCAGCCCCTTGCGGTGCAGGATCTGGTCTGCGGCTCCACTGCCGACTTCCATGTTCGGCCGCGGAGGACAGGAGAGCGGCAACAGCACACGACACTCCCCGCGGCCCCACCACAGCCGCATCATGCAGCGATTCCCGCTTTGAGCTCGCGGGAGGGAGAGCGGCACCGCACACACACTCCTCTCCTCCTCCGCGACTCCACTCAGCTACTGAGGCGGGAAGGCGGCCCTGTCTCCGCCACTTCCGCCCCAGCAGTCCACCGACACGCTTCCGAGGCGAGCTCGTTACGAGCCCACCTGAGCGGCTCTCCTCGGGCTGGCCACAGAGCGCCTTAGGCCGGCCATTTGGGTTCCTCTTAGCTTCACCGTGGGTGACTCAAGCCACGGTTACTAAGCCCCCCCGCTACGACAAAGCGAGAACCCTTCGGGGGAACCCCAAACCTAACCTAACCTAACCTTTTTTTACATGGGGAATGCCTACGATAAATTCACCAGTGGGGCAAGGTGGCTATGTCGGACTCGCAACGATCAAACCCCATGGTGTTCCACCTTCGTCGCGTATGGCGGGTTACGGGAACGCTTTCGCACACCTCCGCGACCCCGTTTGCGCTGGCCGGCAAGCCGGCTCCTCCTTCGGGGAAGGACATCCCCTCTCCACCCTTCTGCAAGGCACGCCGGAACACGGACGCCTTCCATCTCGGCTCCTCTCCTTCAGGTGGGAACGGACTCCCCGAGTCCGCTCCTCCCAGAGGCCATGCGAGGGCCAGGAAAACCCCAGCCCCTGCGGCGGATCTGCGGGATAGGCTCCGCCGCCACCAATGTTCGGCCGCGGAGGACAGGAGAGCGGCAGGATCAACCACACTCCACTGAACCCGCGCCCCACCACGGCCGCATCAGCGGTGCGACTCCTCAAAGCATCGCGGAGGATAGGAGATGATAATTACCTCCCCTCCGCGATTTGCCTGAAAGCAGTGGATGGTGCGTTAGACGGCCTCACCCGTCCATCCGCACCCTGCAGCCCACCGGGACACGCTTCCGAGGCGAGCTCGTTGGCGAGCCCACCCGAGTGGTGCCTCGGGCCGGCCTCCCCAGAGCGCCTTTTAGGCCGGCCATTTGGGTTCCTTCTTAGCTTCACCGTGGGTGACCAAGCCACGGTTACTGGGCTCCCCCGCTACGACAAAGGAGAAACCCTCGGGGAACCTTACATGGGGAAATGCCACGACACCCACTCGCGGGGGGCAGCAGGCGTGTCGGACCTGCACCGACTAAAACCTCATGGTGTTCCCACCTCGTCGCGTATGGCGGGGTCACGGGAACGCTGCACACATCCGCGACCCTGCCTGCGCCGGCCGACCAGACGGCCTCTTCTCCGGGGAGGACATCTCCCTCTCTCCACCCTTCAGGCAGGGCGCGCCGGAACACGGACGCGCCTCCAACTCGGCCTCTCTGTGGTGGAAGCGGACTCCCCGAGTCCGCCCCCAGAGGCCATGGGGGCCAGGAAGCCCCAGCCCCTGCAGCGGATCTGGTGTTAGGCTCCCGCTGCCAACCAATGTTCGGCCGCGGAGGACAGGGAGGAGGCGGCAGGATCAACCACCTCCGCACCCTGAACCCGCGTACACCACGGCCGCATCAGCGGTGCGACCCCCGCTTGAGTCGCGGAGGATAGGGAGATGCTGCTACCCTCCCTCCGCTCCGCCTCGGCTGCGGATAGTGCGTAAGACGGCCTGCTCCGTCCATCCGCACCCCGCAGCCACCGGTAACGCATCAGGGTGGAGCCCCAATCCAGCCCGCTTGGGGCAGCCTCCTCGGGCCGGCGGCCTTACAGAGCGCATAGGCCGGCCATTTTGATTCCTCGCAGAAGCTTCACCGTGGTTAACTCCACACCACGGTTACTAAGCCCCCGCTACGACAAAGCCCAGGAACCAGCTTCAGCGGGGTCCGGGGGGAACCTAGCCTAACCTAGCCTAACCTAACCTAACCTAACCTAACCTAACCTTTTTTTTTTTTTTTTTTTTTTTTTTTTTACATGGGAAATGCCTGCGCATACCCACCTGCGGGGCAGGGTGGGTTATGTCGGACTCGCACCGACCTAAAACCCCATGGTGTTCCTCCATCGTCGCGTATGGCGGGGTCACGGGAACGCTTTCGCACATCCGCGACCCCGCCTGCGCCGGCCGACCAGGCGGCCCTTCTCCGGGGAGGACATCTCCCTCTCCACCCCTCCTGGCAGGGCGCGCCGGAACGGACGCACCCTCCAGCTGGGCCTCCTCTCTGGAGTGGGAGACGGACTCCCCGAGTCCGCCCCAGGCGGGGGCCCGGGAAGCCCGGCCTGCGGCCCGGATCTGGTGTTAGGCTCGCCGCCGGCGAAATGTTCGGCCGCGGAGGACGAAGGAGGCGGCGGATCAACCAGCACTCCACCAGACCGCGGCCCCACCACGGCCGCATCAGCGGTGCGACCCCGCGCCCAGGTCGCGCGGAGGATGGGAGATGCACTACCCTCCCTCCGCGACTCCGTCTCAGATGCGAAGGGTGGGGCGCGACGTGCGCTGATACCGCTGCTAACGGGCCCCGCACGCCACCCCATTCCTGGCTCCGCCTCGGCTGCGGATGGTGCGTAAGACGGCCTCCGCTCCGTCCATCCGCACCCCGCAGCCCACCGACTACGCATCCAGGGCGGGCCCAGGCTCCAGCCCGCCGGGCGGCCTCCTCAGGCCGGCCCAGCAGAACGCCAGGCGGCGGCTGGGTTCCTCTTAAGCTTCCACCGTGGTGGCTCACCACGGTTACTAAATACGCTGACAAGCGGGAACCCTTCGGGGGAACCTAGCCTAACCTAACCTAACCCTAGCTTCAGCCTTTTTTGCGAAATGCCTGCGCGCCTGCCCGCCCTGCGGGGGGCGGGATGGGTTATGTCCGGACTCGCACCGACTAAAACCCCATGGTGGTCGCCACCAGCTCGCGAAGTGCCAGGATCTCCGTAAGGAACGACCGCAACCCCCCTGCGCTTCGCTGGGATAGCCCGTCCGGGGGCGTGCGGAAGATCGCGCCCCCAGAACCTCGCGGAACTATCACGACGACACGGTACCACGTCGTGCCGTCGTCCTCCTCCGGGGTCGCTCATACTGGACGGTCGGGCCCCCACTCCGATCGTCAGCGACCCATGGGGCCCCGTTTACGGTAGGGGATCACCGGGAGGGGCCGTGACGAGGCGCGAGCGCATAACGTCAGCAAATCTTCGAAGCAGGATCGGTCCTCTCTCTATCGCTCGGCAGCCTCCTTTCCAGTTCATTACGGTCTCGCAGAAGGAGGCTACGGCCCTCACGCCGATTCCCCGCGCAGCGTCGCCGACACGACTGCTGGCAGGGGACAGGTTCCGTCCGATGTGACCGACCAAGACCCGCCGCTCGGCTACGCCGGGCGGCGGCGAGGAAGCGTGTGCGATGCGGGTCTTGGTCGTTGCCACACTTCCACAGTGGAAGCAATTCGCCGTCGCCTCGCGACCGATCTTACAGGTAATCACCGAAACAGCCGTGGCGGTGATCACCTGCGTAAGAATCAACCAGGTGAGTCTTCCTCCTCGTCGCTGCATCCAGGCTTCGAAGACCGGCAGGAATGCTCCGACGACGCGTTTGCGCGCATGGTGCTCCTCATAGCGGGCCTTGCGCGCCACGTCGCGCTGAGTCGATACGTCGTTCCTGCCGTTTTACCGCCTCGAGCGCCTCTTCTGGCTCGCCACCACCGCTCTGGCGTAGGACGCGAATTCGGTGATACACCCTCGCGCGTCCATGTCCGCCAGTATATCAAGAGGTGGAAAGCGGAAGGCCGGTTGTCACCGCCTCAAACAGTACCGTCGAGGTATCCTCATTACGACCGTATGGCCATCACCGGCTGGACGCTGTAGATCTTAGTCCTACAGCGTCGGATGGCCAGCCTCTTCGCTGGACGGGCGCCCCGTACAGGAGCTACGGATCGGCCGACCCGGCATAGAGGCGGCGAGCTTCCTCCCTCGGTACGAGATTGGGCGGCAGTCTGTGCATAGCGCCGCTACCCTCGATCCGGGGACCAGGCGCTCGAAATGCTTTCGGCCCAGCGACTGTCAGAGTGAGGCCAGGTACTTCATGTACCGCCCCACTCTGACTAGACCTAACCACTCGGACGCACGAGTCAGGTGGTTCCCTGCTCACCCGGCAGTTTGTGGAACCAGCAACGCCTCGGTCTTGTGGGGCGCTACGCGCCAGTCCCAACTCGTGGACTTTGGCGACGACGATTTCCGCCCCAAGCTCGGCGGGCTCCTTGGCCCTCTCCGAAGGGTCCCGCTTTCAGGCCACCAACGTGTCGTCAGCGTAACGAACGACATTAACGCCAGCGGGGAGCTCGACTCGCGGAACAAGAGTCGTAGGCGAGATTCCACAGTAACGGGCCCAAAACCGACCCTGTGGAACCCCACACTGGATCTCCTCCGGATCCTCGTACCGTCTCGGTCACATTACAAGATGTACCTGTCAGCGCAAGTAGTCGCGATCACACGCCGTGCCGGGTAGGGGGAACACCATGGTGTACAAGTCCACATATGCGTCCCAGGGCGGGGAACCTAACCTAACCTAACCTAGCTGCTTCTTACCTAGCTAGCCTAACCTAACTAACCTAACCTAGCCTAGCCTAACCTAACCTAACCTAACCTAACCTAGCTAACCTAACCTAACCTAACCTAACCTAGCTAACCTAACCTAACCTAGCCTAACCTAAACCTGGCGCCCTGGCGCCTAACCTTTTTTTTTTTTCGTAGGGAATGCCTACGCATACCCACCCCTGCGGAGACGAGATTGGAGTTATCGGACTCGCACCGACTAAAGGCCATGGTGGTCGCCACCCAACGCTCGCGGAAGGGTCGCGGGATCTCTCCGTAAGGAACGCAACCACACCAGCTGCGCTGGCTGGGATTAGCCCGTCCGGGGCGTGCGAGAGATCGCGCCCCCAGAACCCTCGCGGAACTATCCGCGACGACACGGTACCACGTCGTGCCGTCTCACTCGTCCTCCTCGGGGTCGCTCATACTGGACGGTCAGATTTACTCCGATCGTCAGCGACTGCGTAGGGCCCCGTTTACGGTAGGGGATCACCAGGAGGGCCGTGACGAGGCGCGCGAGCGCCGCGTCGGCACCGTCTTCGAGCAGGATCCAGTCCTCTCTCCTGTCCCGCTCGGCGGCCTCCTTTCCCGGACCATTACGGTCTCGCAGAAGGAGGCTACGGCCCTCACGCCGATTCCCCGCGCAGCATCGCCGACGACTGCTGGCGGGGACGGACCGTCCGATGTGACCGACCAAGACCCGCCGCTCGGCTTCCATGCCGAACCAGAAGCGGCGGCGAGCGTGTGCGATGCGGAGTCTTAGTCGTTACCGCCACGAACGGAAGCGTGCGTCGCCTCGCGACCGATCTTACACAGGTAATCACCGAAGCAGCGCGGTGATCACCTGCCGTAGAATCTGTAAAATTGAGTCTTCTTCATCGTCGCTGCATCCAGGCTTCGAAGACCGGCAGGAATGCTCCGACGACGCGTTTGCGCGCATAGTGCTCCTCTGGGGAGCCGCGCATCGCCACGTCGCTGAATGCGATACGTCGTTCCTGCCGTTTTACCGCCTCGAGCGCCTCTTCTGGCTCGCCGCACGCTCTGGCGTAGGACGAATTCCGGTGATACACCCTCGCGTCCATGTCCGCCAGTATATCAAGAGGTGGAAAGCGGGCCAGGATTATCACCGCCTCAAACGATACCAAATCCGGTATCCTCATTATTACGACCAATATGGCCATCCTACGCTGGACGCTGTAGATCTTAGTCCTACAGCGTCGGATGGCCAACCTCTTCGCCCAGACGGAGCTTGCAAAGGGCTGCGGATCGTACGACCCCGGCATAGGGCGGCAGACTTCCTCCTCGGTCCCCGGATTGGAGCGGCAGTCTGTAGCACCCGCTACCCTCGATTCAGAGGGACCAGGCGCTCGAAATGCTCTTCGAAGCCCCAGCGACTGTCAGAGTGAGGCCCGTTCTTCATGTACCGCCCCCCTCTGACTTTGAGACCCACCTACTCCGGACGCACGAGTCAGGTAGTTCCCTGCTCCGCAGCAGTTTGTGGAACCATAAGGCGCCTCCCGGTGCTTGTGAGGCGCTACCTCCAGTCCCAGCTCGTGGACTGGCGACGACGATTTCCGCCCAAGCTCGGCGAGCTCCTTGGCCCTCTCGAAGGAGTCCCCACTGGCGACCACCAGCGTGTCATCCCAGCGTAACGAACGACATTAACGCCAGCGGGCTCGACTCGCAGAACAGGGAGTCGTAGGCGAGATTCTATTAACGGGCCCAAAACCAGCCCTGTGGAACCCCACACTGGATCTCCCTCCGGATCCTCAGCCTAGCTGCTAACCTAACCTAGCCTAACCTAACCTAGCCTAACCTAACCTAACCTAACCTAACCTAATAACCTAACCTAACCTTTTTTTTTTTTTTTTTACGCTTGGGGAAATGCCACGCATACCCACCTTCAGGGGGCAGGGTGGAATTTATGTCGGACTTGCACCGACTAAAACCCCATGGTGTTCCACCTTCGTCGCGTATGGCGGGAGTTGCAGGGCAGCTTCGCACACCTCCGCGACCCCGCCTGCTGGCAGAGGCCGGCCCCTCCTCCCGGGGGGAGGGGGGACTCCCCTCTCCCGCCCCTCCCGGGCAGGGCGCGCCGGGTGCACGGACGCGCCCTCCAGCTCGGCCTCCTCTGTGGGTGGGAAGCGGACTCCCCAAGGTCCCGCCCCTAGAGCCATGGGGCCAGGAAAACCAGCCCCTGCGGCGGATCTGGTGGTAGGTCGCTGCTTGCAACCAATGTTCGGCCGCGGAGGACAGAGAGCGGCAGGATCAGCCACTCCCGCCAGACCGCGGCCCCACCGGCCGCTTCAGCAGTGCGACCCCCGCCCGGAGTCGCGGAGGATAGGAATGCACTGCCCTCCCTCCGCGGCTCCGCCTCGGCTGCGGATGGTGCGTAAGACTTGGCCTCATAATCCATCCGCACCCGGCCTGACCCGCATCCAGGGCGGGCCAGCTCCAGCCCGCCGGGCAGCCTCCTCAGGCCGGCCTTAGAGCGCCTTAGGCCCGGCCCATTTGGAGTTCCTCACCCAGCTTCACCGTGGTTGGCACTCCACCGGTTACTAAGCCCCCGCTACGACCAGGCGGACGCCGGGGAGACCTAGCCTAACCTAACCTAGCCTAGCCTAGCCTAGCCTAGCCTAACCTAGCCAGTCTCGCGCCTGGCCTCGACCCGTACGCAGCGAAGTGAAGCGGCTGCGTGATTAAAAAATCCAGAAAGTGGGTAAAGTGTTGTGAAAACAGACGATTTATACATCCAAAGACGCAGAAAAGTGTGAACAATGTGATGGTGTAGTTTTTATTAACAGGCTATTTATTTTTTAAAGCCCGTTTTGGGTCAAAAGCAGTTTTAAAGGGCTTGATGGTGTTGCGAGAGTTGTATGCTTCAATCATTGCATCCATCTATCGCGATGACCCCTTTATTTTTGTGTTTTGGATATAGACCACCTACCTATCCTTCTGTGTATCCAAATTTCAGATTTTTCTGAACAATAGTTTTTAAGTTACAGACTATTTTTCATTTTAGGACCCTACAGTTTACGTAATTTTAAATCTCCTTAAGACTTTTTTGTTTATTAATGTTAGTGTTTATTTCTAGTTTTAAAGTGCAGTGCGGACACAAAAAAATAGTTTGTAATATAAAACTTTTTACATCAGGGGCCGCTCTCCCCCGCAAATTAATGCTTTTAAGCAATAACGATGTCGAGTAAGACGACAGCAGCGGATAACCTCTCCCCCGCCCTACCGGCGGGGGTGGAGGAAGTTTGCGATGTAGACACGTTCTTAAGCGTTGTCTATAAACTAACTGAGTGCATCAACAAAGCCGTGACTGAGGGTAAATCGGTCACGGCAGCCAACAAGCGGCTCATTACTTTGGCTGCGACGGAGATTCGACGCTGCGGCCACAAGTTAGCGACATCACTCGGTCTGCTCGCTTCACCTGCGCTCCACCAGTTATTGGCAGCTTGAAGGCTGACGGTAGCTGTTGCGAGACGAGATGGCGAAATTCAAAGGGCAGATTGCAGCGCAGCTCCAGCAGACACGGACGACGTCATACGCTCAGGCCGCAATGACCGGCCGCACTCCAGCGACTCAGGGCGGTGGCGCCTCATCTTCGGCCACGCCTGCTCCACCACCCGCGACCAAGCCAGCTATCATTGTTAGCACGGTGACAGAGACTAAGACCAGGCAAGAGGTGATACAAGCCTTTAAGAAAAGCATTACGTACCGCGAATCCTCATACGCACCGGCACGGATTCAAGCCGTGTCAAATAACAAACTGCGTATTGAATTTGATACCACGACCCAGAGGGACGACACCTTACAGCGGTTAAAAGAGCGTTCAGAGATTAAGGCTGAACCTGTTCGCAGACTTAGGCCAATGATAATAATGAAAGGCATCTCAAAAGACACTCCTGCGGAAGATCTCGTCGCCATAATCAGGGTTCAAAACACTGAACTCGGCGAGATAATCGGCAGCGAACCTGAAAATTTAAAAATACGCTTCAAGCGAAATAATAAGAACATAAATTTATACAACGCTGTTCTGTCAGCGGAACCGAAGGTGTACAGAAAAATGGTGGATATGGCAAGGATTGCCGTAGACCATCAGAAAATCCATGTTGCCAGCTTCTCTCCATTCCTTCAGTGCCATAAAATGCCTTACTGAATTCAGACATGCGTTCCACTGCGGCGACCGTGAGCCCTTATAAGCACTGTGCTAGCACCGAACATCAAGTTACTGAGTGCCCAAGCAAAGACGCTCCGAACTCAGCGAAATGTTTTAATTGTGTTGCGCATAATGATAAATTTAAAACAAAAAATGACATTAAACACACCGCGAACTCAATGTCCTGCCCACGCTTTTGAATACATGAGAGAGAGTCGATAACAGAGTAGACTACGGGCGTATCCTCTCTCACAGTCAGCGACAGAACTGGGCTAATTTTGTTAATTTCTATTTCTTTAAATTTAAATTTATTACCATTTTAATATACTGTCATATACTATTTTATGTTTACGTGTCATATCATTCACCAATCGATAGAATTGTCTCAATAGATTAATCATGTTAAATTTATTGTCATGCACGTGCCGCCGCCCTTCCCGGGATGCGAACGGTGCATCGTATCTGTCTGCGAGCACCGCTGAGCATGCGGGATCGACCACGGCACAGTCTAAACTTTAATCGCTCCGTCTTAATTTGTTTACATTCTTACTCACAACCGACGGCGCGCTGCGTCGCCCCGCCCGCCCGCTCCCCGCGCCCGCCGCGAAGGGACCGGGGCTTCAAGCAGTGTCTATTTTTAGATGCGGCGACGCGGTTCAATTGTTTATGTTATCGTAGTAATAATTTCTTTATTTTTTTTGTAATTATTTTTCAGCTTCTGTAAGATAGAAGTCTGAAACTTTAAGAATTTAATACTAAAATGGTAGCGAATGCTTGTATACAAAATAATTGTTATTGTTCTTTCTGCAGTATATAATGTTATCATATATTTATGTTTATTTTCACGATCATGCTATCTATCATTCATTAAATTATTGTGAATTAAACGATACCTTGATTAATTAAGTACGACAAATTTGTGCCTAAGTACGTGCCGCCGCCCTTCCCGGGTTGCAAACGGTGCATCGTATCTGTCTGCGAGCACCGCTGAGCATGCGGGATCGACCACGGCACAGTCTAAACTTTAATCGCTCCGTCTTAATTTGTTTACATTCTTACTCACAACCGACGGCGCGCTGCGTCGCCCCATATCGCCCCGCTCCCCGCGCCCGCCGCGAAGGGACCGGGGCCCGACGATATCTATTTTTAGATGCGGCGACGCAGTTCAATTGTTTATGTTATCGTATTTATTATTTCTTTTCTCTTTTATGAAAATTCCTTTGCAAAATCTTAAGATAGGTCGCTTGTTAAAGAAATTAGCACTAATTTAGAACAGATACTTGTATATAGATAAATAATTGTTGTTTTGCATTATATAATGTCGTCCTTATATTTATGTTTATTTCCTTTTACGATCATGCTATTTTTCTTTTATTAATTCTATATTGGAGGCCAGCTTTGCAAGCATTCAGTGCAATTAATCAAGTTAATTTATTAATTACGTGCCGCCGCCCTTCCCGGGTTGCGAACGGTGCATCGCATCTGACTGCGAGCACCGCTGAGCGCTCGGGGCAACCTCGGCTTTATTTTAAAGAATTTTAGTTTGTTTAAATTCTTGTGTCCACAAACCGACAGAGCACCGCGCCCCAGCGCCGCACCTGCTACTGAGCGTGTGCCGGCGGCGGAAGGCGATAGCCTCGCCACGCCAGATCTATTTTAGCCACGGTGAAGCGGTTGCATGTGTGCGTTTAATTTTGTATAAAGAGTATTGTATTATGTTATTCGTTGCGTACGCATCTTTCAATGTCGTCATATATTTATGTTTATATTCATTTTTATTTTTATCGTGTTATTTACCATTGTTAAACTGTAGTAGGCCAGCTTTGCTTGTAAATACCTCAGTTATTTAATTATGTCAAACTCGTGTTTAAGCATATGGCACATACCGCCGACATTCAGGCTGCGAACGATGCCCGTAATTAACTGCGAGCATCGCCATCAGGAGTAGCGGTGGCATGGTTTAAATTGTTCATCGCTTTTTGCAAATTGACTGAATCTTATTCCCACAACCGATGGCGCGCTGCACCCCGCACCTGGCCCCGCTCCCGCGCATTCTGCGAAGGGACCGGGTCCTCAAGCCGGTGTTGTATCTTTAAATGCGGCGACGCGGTTCAATTGTTTAAAATTAGCGCCGTTATTATTTCTCTAGTTCTATTGTCATAATCCTTAAAATGGATTCACAAAACTGAAACCAGCATTAATATAGTAGAGATATAATATAAAATGATTGTTCTTTAGCATATAACGCTGTCATATACTCATGTTTATCGTTGCGATCGTACTATTTATCATTTACTAATTTGCTTAGTACGCCAGCTCTATAAATACCGCAATTAATTAATTATATTGAATTTGTGTTTAAGCATATGCCGACGGCCTTCAGTTGCGAACGGTGCATCATTCAATCAACGGCGAGCACCGCGCTGAGCATGCAGGGAATGGTCTCAGCACAGTTCAAACCATTCGTCGATCCTTTAAATTTAATTAAATTCTTGTTCCCACAAACCGACAGCGCACGCCCCGCGCCGATGCCTCGCTCTGAGCGTGCGCCGGCGGCGGAAGCGGTAGCCTTGTCGACAGTTCTATTCTTAGCCACGGTTAAGCATGTGTACGCGTTTATTTTTATAAGAGGTATTGTTTATATTATTCGTTTGCGTGTATACATCTTTCATGTAAAATTATTCATTCTAAGTAAAATTATAGTGTAAGAATAAGTTGAAACGGTTAATGATATTTGTACATAATCAATATTTAAGATGTAACTTTCTGTGTTAGTTGTAAAAGTTATTTGGTCGAGCGCCTCGAGACTCGGAATTCTGGGTAATGCGGCCCCTGGCAAAGTCGTATTCCTCAGATTTGCTTGATACATTAGTTTCTTTATTCAGGACGCTTATATATATGCCTTGTTCAATAGAATTAATCCTTAACTGTACAGTACTTCTGTATGGTTTAAAAGGGTATGAGACTAGAGTAGTACAACCTGTATCAATTAGCGGCTGTACACCCTACGTCTCAAAGAATCAATAGTTATGATATTATTTTGTAATTACTGTAAAGCCAACTTTTATTATATACGTGTAAAATTAGTCTATAAGCGGCCATCGGGGAAATAAAACTCCCCAGTGGAATATAGGGGATATGTAACCTAAGGCAGAAACATTATCAAATGGCGTTCTGCCAGAAAACGCTCTCCCCAAATATAAGCCAGAACAATCAGATAATCCATATAAACAAGTTATTCAATGGAATTAAAATTGCTCAATATGATTAAACATAAGATTAAAGAAAAAAAACCTAACCTAACCTAACCTAACCTAGCCTAACCTAACCTAACCTAACCTAACCTAGCCTAACCTAACCTAACCTAACCTTTTTTTTTTTTTTTTTACATGGGAAATGCCTACGCATACCCACCCTGCGGGAGCAGGGGTGGGTTATGTCGGACTCCTTTCGACTAAAACCCCATGGTTTCCACCCTTCGTCGCGTATGGCGGGGCCACGGGAACGCTTTCGCACACCTCCGCGACCCGCCTGCGCTGGCCGGCAAAACGGCCCCTCACTTCGGGGGAGGACATCCCCTCTCACTTGCCCCTCTCCTGCAAGGCGCGCGGAACACGGACGCGCCTTCCATCTCGGCATCGCACTCTGTAGGTGGGAAACGGACTCCCCAGGTCCGCCTCCCAGGGCCATGGGGCCAGGAAGGCACTAAGCCAGCCCAGCCTGCAGCGGATCTGGTCATAGGCTCCACCGCCGACCGATGTTCGGCCGCGGAGGACAGGGAGAGCGGCAGCGATACACCAGCACTCCTCTTCCCGCGGCCCCACCACAGCCCGCATGCGGTGCGACCCCGCTTGAGTCGCGGAGGATAGGGGAGGCGGCAGCACCAACACCGGCCTCCTCTCCTCGCGGCTCCGCCTCGGCTACTGGTGAGGGCAGGGAAGGCGGCCTCGCTCCGCCACTTCCGCCCCAGCCAGTCCGCGACACGCTTCCGAGGGGCAGGCTCGTTACAGAGCCCACCCGGAGCGGCCTCCTCCGGGCCGGCCACAGGAGCGCCTTAGGCCGGCCATTTGGCGGACTCAGACACGGCAGCACAAGCGTTCCCTAAATTAAAAGTGACCCATCCGACGCACTGAGCTGCCAGGGGCCCTTGTGGGGAGCTAAGCGCGTCCTCGTGACGATGTGTAGTGTAGCATAAAGTGATAACAATATATCTAACATATTTAGGTGGTAAAAGTTCTTGCTGAGGAAAACTGGAAACGAATACTATATAGTCTTTCGGAAGTTGATGGAAATATCAAATCATTTAGAATCAAACTACAGAACATTATTAATATAAATACAAAATTATCAAAATCGAAACGAAAACAATGTCTGAAATCACGGATAACGCAGGTTCTCAAATCAATACGTAATGAAACAAACTTAATAGACTATGATGTATAAATGATCAAACGATGAAATCCACAAAGAGTGAAGTGTGCCAAATACCGGAACGTACACTAACAATAAAATTTTTCCGTCTGCATTTTTTGTCTACGTTAACTGGGGAATTGAATCAAACAAATAAAAATTTTTTGACTAATAAAGAAACAATATTTATAGAAAGATATATAGAAAACATTATATGAATTAATATTTTCTGTCTGTACGTAGAAGTTTGGGCGCCGAATACTCTTCAGGAACGTAAAGCTAAACGGCAGCACAA
>JAGSMU010000683.1:0-17784 GCA_029286865.1 Teinopalpus imperialis
GCGTTCCCTAAATTAAAAGTGACCCTCCGACACTGAGCTGCCGGGGCCCGGCCTGTGAGGCTAACGTCCTCGTGACGATGTGTGGTGTAGCATAGTGATAACAATATATCTAACATATTTAGGTAGTAAAAGTTCTTGCTGAGGAAAACTGAAACGAATACTATATAGTCTTTCGGAAGTTGATGAAATATCAAATCATTTAGAATCAAAACTACAGAACATTATTAATATAAATACAAAATTATCAAAATCCCGAATCGAAAACAATGTCTGAAATCACGGATAACACCAGGAGTTCTCAAATCAATACGTAATGAAACAAACTTAATAGACTATGATGTATAAATGATCAAACGATGAAATCACAAAAGTGAAGTATTGTAAATACCGGAACGCATGCACTAACTTAATAAAATTTTCCGTCTGCATTTTTGTCTACGTTAACTTCAGAATTGAATCCAAACAAATAAAAATTTTTTGACTAATAAAACAATATTTATAGAAAAATATATAGAAAACATTATATGAATTAATATTTTCTGTCTGTACATGTAAGTTTGGGCACCGAATACTCTTCAGGAACGTAAAGCTAAAGCCACTCAAACATTTTCATTTCTCTCTTGACTATTCTGAAGTCACAGGCAGATGCTAGTTTTAATTCAAATTCCTGACAGTTGTCTCATTTACCTAGATAAAATTGTCCTATGTGCTAATCAGGTTATAAACTATTTGTGTGTTTAATTTCATTCAAATATGTGCACTATTTTTAGATTTTGAGTAACAAACATAAAATTTTCTCATTTATATATTACAATATTTTCATTATAATTCATATTTCATTTTAGTCTACTAATAATTATCTCATTCATCCGTCCATGTACCGCTGATCACAAAACTTACCACATATTGTATCAATGTACCACTGCGAGCCAATTGCATCTATCAACTTCCAAAGGTTTTAATCTAATGGTGGATTGTCCTAAACTGCATATGAAACGGCAACAAAACTTCTTTTCTATATATGATACTGTGTTTAAATGTACATATTAAAGCAATATTGTACCTTAGTAGTCTTAAAAATAATATAAATAGGTCCAACACAAGTACAATGAACTTGGGTCTCGGGTGACTTGACCATACAAAACACAGCAGTGAGCTGATACATTAATGTTACAGCTAAATATATTAATTTATCTTAAAATATTTTTTATATTAAAATTGTAAGAGGCTTATTTCGCTACGTAAAGCAGGTAGCACTTCTTCGTACTGTCGGCCACCTGAAGTTTGCTTATGTTAAATTTGAAAGACACACCACACCGCATTCGCCGGGGGCGCGACGTCGTCTTCCTCACTTTGTAGCTTGCACGATTTACTCGTATTCTACGCCGCTTCTAAATATCGAATCGAATATAATATAGTCGAGGTCTCGTACCTCCTTATGGGGCCCTCGGAACGTATTATCGCCCCTTCTGTTGTCGACGGTCTTCGTCCACAGGGGTCGGAGTGCAGCGTTGGTGCAGCAGCAGTCTCTGCGCCAGCTTCGCAGCATCGTCGTTGTCTACCTACTCAGTTACCTACCTACCTAGACAGTTGTACATATTTATTTATTAAACTATCTCAATTTCAAAGTAAATTTATCTTTTAATGAAACCTATCGATCTTATATATAACGCAGCAAATAAACCTATACTCTATACATTTAAGGTATAATATTGTATGTATGTGACGCGAGCCTCTACTTCCAACTAATTGATGTGTCCAGTCGAAATAAGTTCTCAATAATGTTAAAGGGTCATCGCGTAACTATATCGTAATTTGTATGGAGTAACGTATTTTTTTAATATATATAAAATAAGGGTAACAAATACGTACACAATTCACCTACTGGTGATAACGGTGGGGTCGGTAACGACCTGGACAAAAGATTCAAGATGCGTGGCCACTTCTGAAGACTATAAGTTTTCTATTGAAATATAGCACGAAATATATCTTTTTAACGCCCACCAACATAAGATGTTTTTACACAGATGGCGACTAACGAGCACAGAGTTCACTTGATAATAAATGAGTACTGCGACTCTTCGTAATATGTAAATTATTTATAATATAATTAAGATATGAGTTTTAGTGATACAACGTTTTTTTTTTTAAACAAACCCTTTTTTTATAATCTTATTTTATACTCGTGGTTTTTTGTGTCGTACTTGGGATGACGAACCAGTTCATCTGATTTTAGGTAACGTGTGCGCCCCATAAAAACAAATATGAATCTTATTTTGATGGAATAAGATCCTTAAAGTATAATATATATCGTAGATCAAATTGAACTTACAAAAGAACAAAGTTAAAGAAACAATTTCAAAAATGGAGGATTCAAGTTTATTTGATAAAATATTTCAAATATTCCTTTCATTGTTACAAAACAGGATTAAGCCCGTGGGAAGGTTTCATGCTTACAAAAACTGAAGTTATTGATACTTTTTCGCATGAAAACACCCTTAAATTGTTAAGTTAATTGTTAAGTGTTACTCGTATATTTGTGGGACTTCGGAGTGCAGGCAGAGATTTCGATGCCGATAACCTAGTCGGGGGTATGGTAGAGTATCTCTACCCGACCCTCACGATTCAAGCAGGGTCAAACCGCTGATGCTGCTGCGGTGTGGACTGGGATTCTTCATTGCTTTCCTGGCCCCATGGCCTCTGGGGTGCGGACTCAGGGGGCATGGAGTTTAGCCGGTGCGAGTCCGACATATCCCATCCTTGCCACCACTGGGGTGGGTAAGGGTAGGCATTACCTCATGTAAAAAAAACATTCCATCTCAGTCCTCAGGTTGTCACCCCTTTTATATTATTATCATATCTAGGCTGCATTTGGTGCCACTGACCGCAGTTGCATCACTTACCATCAGGTGTACCGTGTGCTCGATTGTCATCTTCAGTCTAATACATTAAATAAATAACAGTAAATGTCAAATTAGGATGATAATTTTGCACAAATTTCAACTAATGATGAGACATCCCTGTAGCCATAGTAGTTGCGTTATTATAATCGAGGACTAAGGTTGGTCTTTACGTAACGTAAGAAGCAAGCCAAATAAAATATCGATACAAAACTTTATTACTTTTAAATAAATAAAACAGGTCTTTACTACTGCAGAAAATTACGCGGCAATTGCAGTCGGTCAATCTGCAAATTAATTAAAATACTTTCAGGTATCTTCGAAAGATTGAATTAAATGCAATCAAACTCTTATTTATTAGCTTGATTGCATTGCAAGCATTTGATGAACAAACGGACTATATTTAATCATTCTTAACAATTGTACTCTCTTTGAGTTCACAGGTTTTGTTGCATAAATGAAGCGGAGATGGCTACAACAACTGACAACAGAATGTCTTTTGTTGATTTAGCTTTGTTTTAAAAGTTATTGTTTGTCCTATGAAATAGCTTTTATATGTTTGGTAAGGAAATCTAAGTATTATATTCGAGCTATTTGTTTATGCATTTGTAAATGTTTCATGGGTCTGAAATAAAATTTATTTAAATAATATTATCCCTGAGCAACGTTGTCACTATATAACGTTTGTATACTACGAGGGTACCACTATTGCTATGGGCAACCTTAGCTGTGGCAGGATAATGCTATCCTAGAATATTAAAATTGATAGTATACGTCATAATTAGCGATTTGTTTTTCTTAAAACTCTTAGAGATTTTTTGGTTAATGGTATCACATTATAAAGCTATTGAATAGAACGATGTTTTTCAATTAAGTTAGGTTTATGCATTTTCAGGATTTATTTTGATAGTATTACTAAAAATAAATACAGTAATACACAAAGATATATACATACACAACTATACTATATATAATACTTTTTGAATCTTAGATTTCATAAATCATGATCATCTCAAATCTTTTTTTGAGAATAGATATAAATTTCATGGGCCACAAGGTCAGTTGCCATAAGGTAAGCGTGCTCGTTTTTCACCTCTAATATTAAAAAAAAGAAAACATCTACAACATCGAAACTGTTGCAAGTGCATTTCCGGCTATTGAGTCTTCTATGTGTTCTAAAATACTAAGTCAGAGTCAAACCCCGCTCTCTGACTGTCTCGTACTTCAACGCGGACGGACTCAGGTCTTAAAAAGACGAAGTAGCGAACCACTTAAAAAAACACAACGTCGACGTTATACTAGTGCAAGAAACCTTCTTAAAACCTAGCCACAGCGATCCCAAGATCATAAAGTATAGAACCATCCGTGGAGACAGGCTGACCGCCACCAAAGGCGGCACCCTGATCTACTATAACTATATAATTATATCACTAGTCCACTACTGAACCCATCTACACCGACTGCCACAAAGCATGGTCGTCCTCCATGCTGTTACAATACAAGGTTATCACCCGAATCTTTCTTCTCCATGTGTTATCGGTTCTACGAGCTAATATATGCCATTTCAGCTTACTGATCATTTGTTCTACGTCAGTTGATTTCATCTTACTAATATCTACATTGCAAATTATATCACGCAAAGAAACACCGAGCATTGCCCTCTCCATATCCAAGCTACTTTGAGATTCCTCATACGGCCAGCAGTAAAATATTTGAAGCCAAGTCATTCATTATTTAATAAGTCAAGGATATTTAAAGCGTTTCGTCTCTGATAGTCAAATTTTTGAAACCTCCCAAGTTGTAATGTTAAAGGAGAGTACAGAGTACGCAATTAAAAAAGTGTACGGTACCTCTGGTGTTCGTAGCGATGTTATTAGCCCTTATAATTACGACATAGCTAGATTAAGTTTAAGCGTACTCGTAACATTTACTCGTACACTATGTAATCATAAAGGATTTTTTATAATATTATGGGTTCATGATGGAAAATGATAACTGTGACCCATAACATCTGCATCTGTCTCCAACATAAATTAAAGATGTACATACGCAGACATCCCTGTGAACTGAAATAGATGTTACCACCACGTCTGCCTGGAAGGATGTAGAGGGGATTGTCCTCCCGGAGGTGGCTGCCTGGGTGACCAGTGCAGGCAGGATCGCGGATGTGCTTGAAAGCGTTCCCGTGCCCCGCCATACGTGGCGAAGGAGTAACACCATGGAGTATTAGTTGGTGAGAGTCCAATATAACCCATCCATGCCCCGAGAAGTTTACTTAGGCATATCCCCATGTAAAAATAGGATCCTACACTCACCAACCATACATAGCAGCATTATGCTATTTCGAGTTGCCATTATGTAAGGGCGTTTTCCCTGGGAGAATCGCTGTGGTAGTATTTTTACACTTTGATGCTTTTTAAACTGGTATCTAACTCGGTTTGACTTTCATTGACAGGGTGAAAGACCGTGTGAAAAGTTCCAGCAAATCCTTTGGTTTATGGGTACACGAGCCTGGATGCGGTAGTGATTGGATTCGAAGATTATCGAAGAGGACTGAAATAAACTGTTAGAATGAATGCGTTTTAAATTAGTAAATATGATAAATAGGTTACATTGTTTCACTTTATCAAAATCCAGAAACTGTAAGTATGACAATTTACAATAATTTGAAATTAAACAGAATCACTGTCATTTAACTATACTTTTTTTATGTCCGCAGTAAGACAATTAATGGGTGACCCTCTGCCTCGCATAGGTAGCACGCCGGGGGCTCGGTCGCTCCGGTCGGATGGGAGCGGTCAGGTGTGCCGTAGTCACCGATACTTTCGACGCATCTGGGCCTGATAACACTTTCTGGCCAAGTGGCCGTAATATTGGCAGCGGTGGCACTGTTCACCGTCCACTGTCCACTGAGAGGGGGCTCAACGGTTATGCCAGTGAGGCCGCATAAAGTTTTTAAATTGAAAATGGCCGTGCCCTCTGGAGTCAAGTCCAGGGTGGCCAGAATGAGGGCATTGGCTTTTTGTGCGAGGATCTGTCATCCTGCGCGCTTCGATGATGGGGAGGCTCTGGTGCTTCAGAGTTCTATAACCTCCTCAAGCTCGGTCTCAAAGGGTAAACCGCGTATTACTACATGGAGTTTGCGTTCCTCTGGGAGGGCATAGGTGTGGAAGCCTATGATTTTCTCACCTGCAGCGTTTCGTGGCCGTGCGGAAGTCTCCAATGGTGGAAGGTTTATTCTGATCCCCTGTTCGGTGTTTTGTGCCTTCGGGCAGCTAATTTTGTTATTGGTGAACCATTTAGACACGTCGGTCCATTTGGATTTCTCCTGCAAGATGATTGGAGGGCTTAACTTTACGCTCCGCGAAGGACGCTTGATTTTGGCGAGCCTGAGGGGCTACCTTCTTCGCCGGCGTGGTGGTCAGGGAAGCCGAACCTGGCTGTGGGAAAGTGGCCGTATTGATAACGGCCGGCTGAGCGGGGCGTTTCTGCTTATTTGAGACTAGGGTGAAGCCCTCTTCTGGTTTGCTGGACTCAACTCCATTTCCGAGTCGGACTCTCCGATTCTGAGTCGGAGGAGGATCGCGGTCGGGGAGAAGTGGAGGTGGATGGGCGCGCCTAGATCGGGAATGACGGGGTCCGGGGGTGGGGGCTGTCACTGAAGGCGACTCGTGGTACTTCTAGCTGTCGAACGATACGAGGCCCACGCTTATGGGCATGTCACCTGGATAAATGCTTGCATCGTTGCGGCATCCATGGCGTTAGCGCTTACGGGCATAGGGCCCGTCCATAGAAAAACTCTATTGTCCCCGCCTTGCGGAGAGGGTGTAACAATTCCTATTCAAAGAAATACCTAGCGTCTTGGGTACGCTAGGTTGAGTACTAGCGGTCGCCTAATGCGACAGAACAAATATTGCGATGGCTCTGAAGAACGCTGAAGCGAATTAACAATTACCGTCGCTACAGGTGTGCGCGGTGACGCACTTCACAGGGCGGTAATCCGTCCGTTCTCCGTCGCACCACACATCCACTGACGAATTGTAGATTCAGCATTTTTGCCGATAATAAAATACCACAATCTTACTGCACGTATTCAAAACTTCTGACTGGAGGCGCATGGAGAGCGCTTCCCGGACGTCTGGTCCATTCGAGAGATCTGAGTGGAATCACGACTGAACCCACTAGAACGCATAACACAGAGGTTTACAGTATTTAAATACTTCAGTCTACTAGAGTTCGTTGCAGGCAGGATACTTATAATTTCTGCGTTTTCGTTAATTGCTGAAATCCATAAAATAATCAAATTTTAATTGTCTCAGTGGTTAATCCTCATTATTTCCTCAAACAAATCAATAACTCAAGATCTATTGGTACATCTATGGATAATTCAGATGGCACCCTCCGCTACCAGACGGCAGACGAGCCAGGGGCATTCAAAGGGTTGACCCACCAGACCCTTATGAATCTAGGTTCGATACACAACGTGAAATTAAATATCGCAAACTATGCGAAAGCTTTCCGCGAATTGAACATCACAATTAGTACTCGTATATGTATATGTTCGTAGCTATCTCTTGCTATAAACTTTTCCTTGTAAAAGTTTGAAGCGTTAACATTTTCGGACGTTTATTTCGTTTTATTAAACACTAGGAACAAAGCCCTTCGAAGAATGTTCGTATGCACTGTACACGGAATATGTATTGTAGCTATTTTATATAGTGTATCTTGAGGTAACATCAGCACAGTAATGTACCCTTACAGTTATTTTATAGTTACAGACATTACTAATTGCTAGACTTGCAAAGCTAAAACCAATTAGCTCCTAAAACCATCGAAATGTTTATTAAAGATTAGAACAACAACAAATCTATTACAAAATTATGCAATTACTATTGTACTGTAGTAGTTTGGGATACTAAATTCAGCACTACTGCTTTTCATCTGGTAAAGAAAAACTGAAGATGTTATTGCTAGTGAGAAGAGAACTAAGGGAATACCGAATTCAAGATCAAGATCGTACTATCTTCGGATCAACCGCGCGCAGCGGCGCTGGCAGCGTAACGCGTTGTGGCGGCGGCGCATTTACCGCGGCAAGCATGAGTATCAACAATAAAACAACATTATTTAAACGATTACCTGGACGGTGGATCACTTGGCTCGCGGGTCGATGAAGAACGCAGTTAACTGCGCGTCATAGTGTGAACTGCAGGACACGTTTGAACATCGACATTTCGAACGCACATTGCGGTCCGTGGAAAAATATCCAGGACCACTCCTGTCTGAGGGCCGGTTGTTAAAAAATATTAACCACACTGTTCGTCTTACGTTGCTCGCGCGACGGTATCTCGAACAATTGACGGTTCCGTTGGACGGTACGATGGTATGTTAGCCTAACAGCGCATCGCGTATCTACCACGGTCCGTTTAATATTTTGTATACGATAAACGATATCACGACTGTCGTGTTGGTCGGAGCGCACGCGACGTTTCGTGCTGAAAGCGTTACGCGAGCGTCGTCCATCGACGCGCGACTCTTCGACGTAACAATCGATAGAGGGCATGCGCGATTCGATACGGTGACGTACCGTCTCGTTCCGGCAGGTTTAACCGCCCACGGGAGACGTTTAGGCGTGAACGTTGCGAGCGCGTTCGACGTTTCGACGATATACGACTAGTCGTCGTTTATGTTCGTATATATAATACAGTACGGGAGAGGTTCGAGAGTGCGTTCGTGTGTATCGCTTACGCGCTTCGATCCTCACTCGCGATGAGTAGGCGGACTCGACGTCCGAAGAGCGCCTCTACGACCGTTACGACGCCGTCGTCAGCCCCGCGGCGACGGCGTAAGAGCGTCGTTCGGTCGTCGTAGCGCTGACGGATATCGTGTCTGCCTCCATTTTATCGTTGGCCTCAGAGCAGGGAGGATCACCCGCCGAATTTAAGCATATTCGCCGGAGAAAAAAAGAAACCGGGATTTCGCTTAGTAGCGGTGAGCGAACAGGAAAGAGCTCAGCACTGAATCCCGCGGTCGTATCGAACGCGGGAGATGTGGTGTTCGGGAGGTTCCGCTTTCTCGTCGTCGACACTCCTGTCAAGTTCGTCTTGAACGGGGCCGTTTTCCCGCAGGGTGCCAGGCCCGTAGCGACGGAGGGCGGCGGCGAGGGACTCTCCTAAGAGTCGGGTTGCTTGAGAGTGCAGCCCTAAGTGGGTGGTAAACTCCATCTAAGGCTAAATATTACCGCAAGACCGATAGCGAACAAGTACCGTGAGGGAAAGTTGAAAAGAACTTTGAAGAGAGTTCAAGAGTACGTGAAACCGTTCAGGGGTAAACCTGCGAAACTCGAATGAACGAACAGAGATTCATCGTCACTCCGCGGTGTATACACCGATACGCGAACGCACGTACCGATGCGGACTTGTCATTGCCATGATGCCATTGATGCCATTGGATGCCATTTCACACTGATAGAAACCAGCCGCACCGTGGTCTTTACGACGTCCTACTCACCATCTCTAGCCGAGGCGGGGTCAGGAGAATGGGGTGGCGGTGCGGGGACTGTCAAGACCGGTACCGCGCATCGTCGCCCCATCCTCCGCATCCGCGACGGAGTCGCGGAGGGAGAGTAGTATATCTCCTATCCTCGACTCGGCGGGGTCGCACCGCTATTGCGGCCGTGGTGGGGCCGCGGGTTCAGTGTTGGTTGTTCCCGCCACTCTCGACATACGCGACGATGGAGGAACACCATGGGGTTTCAGTCGGTGCGAGTCCGACAAAACCCACCCTTGACCCCGCAGGAGTGGGTATTCGTAGGCATTTCCCCATGTAAAAAAAGGGCCGACCGGCAATCTGAAAGTTCACCAAGCCGGACCCGGTTACGGGCCGTAGGTCAAATCGCCTATCATTGGCGAGAAAAGTTGTGGAGCTCAGCGGATGGTTTCGAACTACTCGAGTCCGCCCGCATTCCCGCGTCCACCAAGTGGATCCGGGAGGGGTCTTCGCGGCTTACCGGTCGCGACTTCGGCTGATCCATCCGCACGCATATTAACGCCCTCCCGTCCAGGGTTCAGACGTCGAGGGGCGCAGAAATGGGGGCGAAGCGTTGACGAACTGCCACGCTGGATGTGCGGTCAGGAGACGACGGCTCATACCATTCAGCAGTGCTGGCGGACTCACGGTGGTCGGATCGACCGCCATGACGGAATCGTGAGGTTAGTAGCAGCAGCGATGACCTGAAACCAATGGTCGGTGGTGATGGAGCCGAGTTCAAGACCGCGAGAGGTCTTAGGAAACCCGATAGTCACCTCAAAGGGCGACGTGGGGTCATAGTGGACGTTCAGGTGGTCTCGGGCCAGCGGCTTCTCGATGATGCTCACCGTGAAAAACGTAGTAAGTACAGGTCTCCCGAGGAGCTAGTTGAGAAGGTGGCGGGCATACTAGGACTGCCAGGTAAGGACAATATCCACACGACCTCATGCACGATCGGAAGTTCGGAAGAATCGGAGTTGAAGAGACTCCTGGGGTTAGACGAGGGTCTATTCAAAATCATACCACCTTATGTGCTTCGTGGGTCGCACATGAACTGGACAAGAGTTCAACCAAATGACGGCCGCCAGGGCAGGTTCGTCGGAATGAATGGTCGAAGATCCTGTGGAGGGCCGCTGCCGAGCCGCGGTGGTTGCGGCCAAGTGCTTTAAGCATGCTTAAATGCCTAATTCCCCATACCATCTAGCAACCACCACCTACCATCAATCGGCAAAATGCTGATCCCCAAGCCTCAAAGGACGGAAGATAGGGACTAGTGGCGCCTCCCGTGGGTTTCCGTGATGATTATAAATCACGTCGCTAAGGCGAAGGTATTGTGATCGGCAGATATAGCCTAATGCCTCGTCATCTAATTACTGACGCGCATGAATGGATTAACGATATTTTAAAACACTGTTAACAATAAAACAAGTTTCAAACTATTTCTTCTATTACTTATGACATTGAATTTATTATCGATAACAACACGTACTGCACTGATTGGAACACAGGAACTGAGTGGAGTGCACTTGACCTATAATTATATTAACTGTGAACATATTAAAATGAAATGCGATTTATATACACGAGTAAAATGGAGAATAAAAATGCGAATTTCTTTTTCGTTTCAAGTCATATTGATAATAGGCTAACAGTTTTAAGAGCCTAATAAAATATTTCATGTATAAAGGTTGTAACTTAGTTGTATACTGAATTTATCCAAATTTTACTATGAAACTAAATGTGACAAAAGCACACTGTTCAATCAGTTGCGTAGCTCTACAACTAGTAAAAAGTTTGTTTAGGTATTTTAGTATTTCAACAATATTTCAGTAGTATCAAATACCATGCAACAGTATTTTATTTCACCTATGTTATTTCTCCTGGGCTATTACGCGGTGCGGAACAATATCCACATACAGAAATAGTACGAGCTATGAACATACAAACCAAGCGGAAATTTAATAGGTTGTGTCCGCATTAAGTATAGGTGTTCGTGTGTCTTACCTAATATTATTTTAGGAGTACATATATTACAAGTGGGTTATAAAATATACTCTTTTTCCACTTATTATGATGCATATAACTTGGTTATTTCTACATCTAGTTAATACGTATATAAGTTAGGCGCTTTTTATTATATTATAGAATTAGTCAACATCGATTTCTGAATAAGTCCAATTAGATATATTTTATCACTAACGTCATCTCAAGTCTATAATTATTAATAATAGGTGAAATATAATTGAATTATTGATAAATATTGTTTATTAAAAAGTAATATTATTGATTAATAAATGCCTATTTATTGTTGTAGAAAACTTTTAAATAATAATATCTCATGCTACACTATATAAGATAACCAACAAAATATATTATTGTAAAAGCATTAAACTATACTATTAAATAAGTTACTTTAAACCCAGGCGTTCTCGTTCATGTGGTACATGTAAGTATAGTTCATGATGATCCTGAATTCCACACTCAAGCTTCTGAACTTTTATAATATTAGGCAGCTGCAATGGTAAGTATTGAATGACCCATAAAGAATATACATATATATATATAGTCATATTTTCAACAAAGATTCAAAATGCAACAATGCCTTGTCACGAGGACTGAAACGTATTGCCTCGTTAACCATAATTGGGTCCCACGATAACTACACTACACTCGCCAATTTTTATCACTGTATTCTCAATAATAATAACAATAATATAGATTTTTGAGCCGGTTTTGTGGGCAGGTTCCTCTTATTTAACCGTAGGTAACAAAGTACTAATCTCCACCTCCAAAAAGTAAATAAAATGATGATTGAGCAACTGAGAGCCAATAGTCCTAAACTTTGACGGAAACAGGCTGCATAATCTGATTAAAATTATCCGTTCTAACTTATTAGTTAAATTATCAAAACACGTCCATTAAACACTAAATCATTAAAACATATTTAACTTGACCGTGGATTAAATTGATCTTACTCGAAAGATCTTCCTTATTATAAATAGATAATTTTTATGATAGTTTAAGAACGGTAGTGGTAATTTCATTATCTTATTCTCATTATTAATATTATATAATATGTATCTATGTATAATGCCTTAAAACTTCTAATCAATAATAAACATAAAAAAGTAAATTACATAACAATTCTGTATTCTGTTTTATTATATCGCTATTATAACACAGCCGTAAATTTATTTCTTTCTATTTAATATATTTTAAAATTCACAATGACAAACAAGGCAAACTGTGTTAAGGGAAAAAAAATGTGGAAAATTGCATAATTACACTTTGTTATAATAGTAAACCGGAACATGCTTAACTTCTCAAGCATGCGGCACGCCAGTGAGAGCTACTAAAGCGGTCACCCATCAAATACTTAATATAGTTGAGTAACCTGAGTTTAAGTGATACAACGTTTTTTTTTAAAACAAACCCTTTTTTTATAATCTTATTTTATACTCGTGATTTTTGTGTCGTACTTGGGATGACGAACCAGTTCATCTGATTTTAGGTAACGTGTGCACCCCATAAAAACAGGCATACATTTTTAGAACGCTAAAATCACCTTACACTGATTTTGATTTCTCTAAGTGACAATAACCGAACAGTCGTAAAGACCACGGTGCGGCTGGTTTCTATCAGTGTGAAATGGTCAACAGGTTTCTTATGTTTAGTGAAAGGATCCGGTTCACCAGATCCGGTTATTGGTAGCGAGGTAAACCATCTCGGTCTTTGCACACTATTGCACGTGCTAACTCTCCCTTACCTCATCCTGTCCTTATAGCGCACATCGCTCTACTGGACTCAAACCGTAGGTGGAATCTGTTTGCAGATGAATTAATGGTACTATTGTCGGGACGGATGGAGTTCTGTGAGCGAGATGAATGAAGAAGTTAGTCGTCTTCAAAAGAATTAATGTTATTGTTTTATATTAAAGTAATTTAAGTAAATAAAAAAAAAGTAGAGGATCGTTTTGGGTGCTTATGGACTACAGTCCTCACTTATTATCAGAGATGTTCATAGATCCGATTGTCCCCCTTAGTTTTTATTAATAAAAAAAGTAGTGCTTTCGAAGAATTACTTAATTACTTAAGAATACGACACTTAACTAAATATATAATATTTATTTAATATGGTGGAAACGATGATGTCCATATTGATATCAATCATGAAGATATCTTTCTAGTTATCAACAGATGACATTTACTGCGCTGCACAAATTATAGTGCCTTTTGGTAGAATAACCGTTAGAAACACGTTTTAAAGGAAAGAGTTAGTATTGGTTAGCTGAAGGTTATTGTTGTAATGTTATTCTAAAATTAATTCATAACAAAAAATATTACATGTTAATATTGAGTACATGCCTTAGAAGATAATAATTTAAAACCACGGGCAAGTTAATTATAAAATATGATGAGTATGTACTAATTTTTGCAAAGAATCACAATGCAGATGCGTTGTCACCCTTGGGGATCGCAATGGAATTTCTGGTCACCAGTAATAAAGGTCTACGTATCCCTGCACTCACCAGACGTAACACAGCAGCACCATGTTATTATTTTACGCTAGTATTCTGTGAGGGCATAGTCCTACCACGGTAGATTTGACCCATTCATTCTGCTGGTAGAAACAAACTGCAGTGTAGATCTACCATAAATTGCCACAAAGCACTATACTAAGCCACCTGCTTTGATCGACTTCCCATGAACTTGCATATGTCGCTCCATCCATTGGCGGTCATCCTATACTGCAACTGCATGTCCGAGGTTGCCACTTATTAGCCTCCCGTTCTACTAAGGATGTCTACGTTGTCTCTACGTATTCTATCATGTAGAGAAACACCCCATCGTAGCCTACGCTATAGCTAACAGGAACCTAAGGACTGTATCAGTACCTTAAGCCATCTAATAACTCAACAGTGATGACTTAAGGTAATGAGTCATGGTTTATTTCATAATTCTGGTGAAACCTATAGTATTGTATGTGGTGGAAGTTTGCATA
The DNA here is from genome assembly GCA_029286865.1 of Teinopalpus imperialis. Lineage (NCBI taxonomy): Eukaryota > Metazoa > Arthropoda > Insecta > Lepidoptera > Papilionidae > Teinopalpus > Teinopalpus imperialis. Next base: position 14,427 of record JAGSMU010000683.1, read on the forward strand.
AGTCAGACGTACTTATAATGCGGAGATCCCTGTGATAATGGCCTGACACTTCAAAGGGTTAACTGTTAATCCAAACTTGTCTGTCCACTTTCTGATGGCATCTAAATCTTTGTTTATAAAACAAATATATTCTAGTAGTCTTTGGTTACCTGAATGTATAATTGTAAATCATAAGCGTAAAGATGGTACGAACATCGAAGATCATGAGTGATGAAATTTATAAAGACAGAAAATAAAATAGGAGAGAATACCGCCTTGCGGGACGCCACACAAGATCAAGCCAACATGATAACGATTCATCAGAAACGAACTGAACGCTGGCGCCTTCGATATGTATATATATATATATCGAATTACACCTGATCGAATTTTTTCATTTCGATATATATATATATATATGATCCAAGTCCACAACGTACTTATAATGCAGGAGCTCCTTATGACAATGGCCTGACACTTTAAAGGGTTAACTGTTAATCCAAACTTGTCTGTCCACTTTCTGATGGCATCTAAATCTTTGTTTATAATACAAATAATTTCTGGTAGTCTATCTTTGGTTGCCTGAATGTATAATTGTAGATCATCGGCGTAAAGATGGTACGAACATCGAAGATCATAAGAAATAATTCTTAGTCAGAAGCAACTGACCGATCCAAGTTTCGGCCCTCTCGGACACCCTCTATACAGACGCTCTCGCGGAATCGGGTAACGTTACCATAGCTCTCAGGGCCCTTGTGCTGGTAATACAGGTCTCGACTGAGCGCCATAAGCGCTCGGTCACCTCTCAACCCGGTGTAACTGTAAAAGCCCTCGGGCTAACAACGGCTGGAAAAATAAAAATAAAAAAAACCTGTTTTATGAACCCACCGCCTGGTCTATAAATCAATTAATAATTTGTACCAGATGACAAACTTATATAGAGTTGGCTTTAATGGCGATATCAGAATATTTACTGTACTTCTGTTAACACTAAAATGGCTGACACTCGTAAAATATGTAATAAAATATATCTTTACGCGCTAACTATCATTTTGAAAATTGGCCAGGGATGTCATGTGATAATTTATAAGTAGATGAGGTTAGTACTCTGTGTACTTTTTTACTGAGTCGTGATTTTAGGTTTGAACCAATTAACGGTTCACAAATTATCCTTTCACGTGTCGGGTGACTTATTAGTATTATATTGAAAATGGTAATGAGATCCATCGGGAACAGGTGCTTGCTTGCAATGCGTTTTGTTAAGTAATGTATGTTTATTTGTAACGTTAGATTTTTTCTACATCTATACTCACTTACTGACTTTGAATGTGTTGGCAACACATTCTGAGCCCTACTTCAAACGAAAAATATGAAACTATGGGTGGTGACAGTTATCCTGATACTACGTGATCTTATATTCATGCTAAACAAAATCCAAGATCACATTGATCAAACATCCTGAGGAACATTATGCTGCTATTTCATGAGCCAACTAATTTAAGCTGTAGCTAGAAACAAGCTGCAACGTGGCGCTGAAATTGATAATTGATAATATGATTTTTATGTGTATATTATATATTAGCTATTATTAGCCTTTTCTAAATAATATATATTTTCTGAATTTTAATAGATATAACGATTAAATAAGAACTTCTTGAGATATCTTAAAAGAAACACCGAGCATTGCGTTCTCCATATCCTAGCTACTTTGAGATTCCTCATACGGCCAGCAGTGAAATATTTGAAGCCAAGTCATTCATTATTTAATAAGTCAAGGATATTTAAAGCTTTTCGTCTCTGTTAGTCAAATTTTTGAAAGTTGTAATGTTAAAGGAAATTACAGAGTACACAATTTAAAAAGTGTACGGTACCTCTGGTGTTCGTAGCGATGTTATTAACCCTTAGTATTACGACATAGCTAGATTAAGTTTAAGCTTACTTTTATGTACTCGTAACATTTACTCGTACACTATGTAATCATAACGGATTTTTTATAATATACGATAACTAGTAGAATTGTAAAAATTGCTGTTCTCTCTTCCTCCATCCACATCCTCTTCTCTTAACGTTAGAATGGAATCGCTCGTAAAATGTTTGATAAAATATGTCTCTATAAATATGTTAGATCTTATTTAGAGTACTCGGCTACTAAATTGATGGTAATAGGTTCCATTAGAAGCCGAGGCAACATTGTCATCATTATTATATTGTCTTAGCCCAGCATTAGTCCACTGTTAAGCATGGGTATTATATTGACATTTGTACAACACACGAATTGCTGTTTTGTCTTTACTTTATCACATTGAGAATAACTTTTGATTTTATTATGAAATAAACCATGACTCATTACCTTAAGTCATCACTGTTGAGTTATTAGATGGCTTCAGGTATTGAGACAGTCCTTCAGTTCCTGTTAGCTATAGCGTAGGCTACGATGGGGTGTTTCTCTACATGATAGAATACGTAGAGACAACAAGACATCCGTAGTAGAACGGGAGAACTGACATAGCTCAAAAGGTCAGGAAGCTTTAAAGGCAATGTGGTCTACCTATGGGGCAGTAAGGCTAATAAGTGGCAACCTCGGACATGCAGTTGCAGTATAGGATGACCGCCAATGGATGGAGCGACATATGCAAGTTCATGGTAAGTCGATCAAAGCAGGTGGCTCAGTATCGTGCTTTGTGGCAATTTATAGTAGATCTACACTGCAGTTTGTTTCTACCAGCAGAATGAATGGGTCAAATCTACCCTGGGAGGACTATGCCCTCACAGAATACTGGCGTAAAATAATAACATGGTGCTGCTGTGTTACGTCTGGTGAGTGCAGGGATACGTAGACCTTTATTACTGGTGACCAGACATTCCATCGCGATCCCCAGGGGTGACAACGCATCTGCATTGTGATTCTTTGCAAAAATTAGTACATACTCATCATATTTTATAATTAACTTGCCCGTGGTTTTAAATTAATATCTTGTAAGGCCTGTACTCAATATTATCATGTTATATTTTTCTCGGCGGTGAAAGAAAATATCGTACGAATATGTATTATATAATTTAAGCTGTAGCTAGAAACAAGCTGCAACGTGGCGCTGAAATTGATAATTGATAATATGATTTTTATGTGTATATTATATATTAGCTATTATTAGCCTTTTCTAAATAATATATATTTTTCTGAATTTTAATAGATATAACGATTAAATAAGAACTTCTTGAGATATCTTAAAAGAAACACCGAGCATTGCGTTCTCCATATCCTAGCTACTTTGAGATTCCTCATACGGCCAGCAGTGAAATATTTGAAGCCAAGTCATTCATTATTTAATAAGTCAAGGATATTTAAAGCTTTTCGTCTCTGTTAGTCAAATTTTGAAAG
>JAGSMU010000684.1:0-15894 GCA_029286865.1 Teinopalpus imperialis
AAATGTTGACATATTCAATTGAAAATTTATTGTTTGAAAGCGAACTTCGTCTTACGAAGCCTTTATATTCAAGACACGTAACATGAAGCCGTGAGCACTGAGAAGTTGTTATCGATGAAATTAAGTAAAATGCTTCTCGCATTCTTCTCACATAACCTACTTACTCATACCATGATTAACTCATTTAAAAATGCCCTTTCCTATAGGTTAAAATGCTGCATAAGATATTTTTTTGGAATAACTATGTAAAGTTTGTAGGATAGTTTAAGCTTTTTATCACCATTTTTTTTAGTGGACCAGCGTTTAAGCCAATGATGACAATTTATATATAATCACAGTAAGTGAATACATAGAGCCAAAGATTGTCATTTTTTCTTTTTATACCCAAATGACACTTATTACGAGAAGCTGGATCCAGCAGTGGACTAACGAAGGCTAAGGCTAATATTACCAAAACCACGTGACTTAAATAATCACCATCGTCAATAAGCACCATCTACCGGCGTATCTATCTAAAACCTAGTGCCCGAGACCGCAAATTCGTAATTCGCAACACTAAGGAAAAAGGCGTTGTGTGAAACAATCAGACATTTGTTTTATTATGGTGCATATACTTTTTTTTATTACCATGGTATTATTTGAACAAATACTGTCTGAAGCATGCCTCTACCACATAAACAATGTGGTGATGAATCGATTATTTTATCAATATTATGTCCTCTTTTCTAAACATAGGTTTTTAGTATGCATAATCTATATTCTGTTGATGTTTATGCTGTTAGCCTATGCGGCTCTTACAGCTTCATCGGACACAGGGCTCACGGAACTGAGGGGTCCGTGAGCTGGTTTATACCGTGTTGCCTACTGTGGTTCTCTTACTTACACAAAGCGCTCATAAACTGAGCGTGTCGCTCTACTCTTTGATCTCACACCTATCTGATGATGCCACCCAAGTTGCCAGTTCCCTAGCTATATTGTGATTCTCCCGAGTGGAGAATGGATGGTGATGACTAATGACCGTCCGAGGTTTCGGTATGCGAACCTAGCCTCTGACGGACGCCACCTGTAATCATATTAATCGGAAGCTGTGGGCGGTGAGAACCGCCCTGACACGCAGGTGTAGCGAGTGTACGCGGTGTCGCGAAGATTGCGTCGCGCTCGGAGGCGAGGGCGACGCGACGAGGTGTATGCACTGTGTGTGGGTCCGGGGTCCGTTGAGGACGGACTGGCATTAGAGTTCCCCATGAAGTGGGGGTCGTCGAGAACGTGACGGGGCCTACGGTTCGTAGTTTCGGATTCGGTTCCGGATCGTAGGTTGCGGCGTTTACCACTAGCGGGTTAGAATGCGAAAGCGCTTTCTCGAAGAAGCGCTGCGAGAGAGATTTGAGGTATTCCGGTATGGTGACGAGGTGTAAGTCACTGTGCAGATCGATGTTGCGTTGGTACGGCTCTGCTCCGGTTGCGATTCTAGTGAAACGATTTTGAACCGTTTGGAGTTGTTTAATTTTGATTTCGGCTACGTGGGCGAAGACGACGCTGGCGTAGGTCATAATAGGCCTTACGCAGGTCTTATATAGAAGGAGTTTATGTCTTAAGGACATTTTGCTTTTAGCGCAGATGAGCGGGTGAAGCCGGCTCATGACAAACACTGACCTTATTCCTTGCATTTTTAATATGCGGACTGAAGTTGAGTTTACGGTCAAAGGTGACCCCTAGGTATTTGACCGTTTCTACCCAGGGAATGGGACGGTCGAAGATCGTGATGCGTCCTAGCTTTCTACGGTTAGGTACTGATGCAGTGCAGAATGGATCGGATGAGCCTCTCCAGAAGAAGACTGCTGCACTTTTATCCGGGTTAATTTCGATTCTCCATAACCGAAACCACTCGGCGAGGCGGTTGGCTGCGGCTTGGAGTCGGATGGTGATACGGCCCTTGTGTAAGTTTGAATAGTATAGGGCGGTATCGTCTGCGAAAAGCGCAAGACTGACCTGCGGATCTTTCGGGACATCACTTGTGTAAAGTGAGAATAAGAGGGGAAAGAACGGAGCCCTGAGGGACACCTGCTAGGAGCGGCCGGCGAGGCGCGTGCCGTCGACTCGATATCGAAAAGTGCGATTCGACAAGAAGGCTCGTATGATGTGCACGAGCCTGTCTGGTATGTTGATGGAGTGAAGTTTATAAATTAAACCGTTATGCCAGACTTTGTCGAATGCCTTTGCGACATCGAAGAATAGTGCACCAGTACCGATGGGGTTTTTCAGGGTTAGCCCTGCGAGAATGTGTTCCGTTAAGCGGAAGGGCTGTTGAACGCAGGAGTGCGTATTCCTAAACCCGAACTGTTCGTCGGGAAGTAATGTATTAGCTAGGACGTGTTCTTTAAGTCGCCTAAGAATAATCCTTTCGTATACCTTGCCCACGGAGTTCAGGAGACTGATTGGGCGATAGCTGGTGGGAGGTTCCGCGGTTTTGTGCGGTTTGGGTATCCCGATGACGTCCGCTTCCTTCCAGGCATCCGGGAAGGAGCAGCTGGAGAGGAGCGTATTGAATATTGCCACAAGGAGGCAGATGATATTAGCGGGAAGCGCTTTAATTATTTTATTGTTAATCCCGTCGGGACCAGGGCTGACCTCTTTTGAGGTTTTATAATGTTGGTGACCTCGTCGGTGGTCACGGGTTCTAACGGTTCGCCCGCTGGTGGTAACGACGCCCTAAGCGCCACGTCGGCGTTCACCTTTCGGAGGTGGTCTTGGTCCGCGGGGGAGTTCGACGGGGAGCATTGGCTCTCTAGACTGTCCGCGAGATATTCGGCTTTCTCTGAGTCGTCGAATGCGAGAGTAGCGTTATCCGGTAAAATTAGAGGCGGCATTTGTGTGATGGTGTCTGCTTTGAGACCCTGCGCCACACGCCAGTAGGCGGTATTCGAAGGCTCGAGGTCTGCTAGCAGGTCGCCCCATTTTTGGTTATTATAAGATTTTATGCGCTCTTTGACCTCCCTTTGGAGGTGGCGCAGTCTAACGCGATTAACATCCGTCGGGTATCTATCGTGAAGCTTTGCCGCGCGATTTTTTGATCTTATCAGTCGACGGAGACTCGAGGGAAGGACCCCGAATTGATCGGTCGACGCGGGGACCGTCCTTTTCGAGTCTTCGACGGCCGAGCTAAGGTGTGAAGTTAAAGAGTCGATCGCCCGAAACGCCTTGTCAGGTGAGTCGATCTCGTTGATTGCAATATCTAGCTGCTGGGTGGTCGTGGCTCTGAGTTTACCTTCGAGAGCACGCCAGTTGACTATAGTTTTGGTCTGAGGGACCTCGCCTGTCGATTGGCCCAGCGAGGAGCACCGGCCTATGATCTGATGATAATTCGTGTAGCGGTTCGATGGAGTCGACCGCTAGGGTGATATTTTAATTAGCGCAATATCTAAAACGTCAGGTGTTTGACGTGTAAAGTATAGAGCGTAACGTGTCGGGGAGTCGGGGGCTATAACATCGAAGTTATGAGAGCCCATGAGGGCGTGAAGCGCCCTGCCGTTTTTATTCTCCCTTGTTGAATGCCAGGAGGCATGTTTACTGTTAAGGTCGCCTGCTAAGACGACCGACGGCCCTAGGTTGATTAGGGTCCTGATGTCCGATTCTAGAACTGTTTTCGTCGGTGATAGATAAACCGAGGCGATAACTATCGGGCTATGACCGGTCATAGCCACCCTACACGCGGTGGCTTCTATGTTTGTTAATCGCGGAACCTCGAGCGGTACGCAGTGCAAGCACCTTTTGTAGTAGATCAGGGTGCCGCCTTTGGGGGCGGACAACCTGTCACCACGGATGACTCTGTAATTTGCGATCTTAGGATCGCTGTGGCTAGGTTTTAAGAAGGTTTCTTGCACTAGCATAACGTCGACGTTGTGTTTGTTTAAATGGATCGCTACTTCGTCTTTTTGAGACCTGAGTCCGTCCGCGTTGAAATACGAGACAGTCAGAGAGCGGGGTTTGACTCTACCTAATGGTGTGTTAGCCATTGGAGACAGAACTAGGGGTTGCCCTACTGGGCATGGGACCATTCTGGAGGCAGAAGGAGCGTATGGTGCCCATGTGTTCTGCAGTGATCTGCAGCATTTCGAAGGGCGTTTTGGCCTGCTGGAGGCGGATCCCCATGTTGGTGAGGTCCTCAGGGCGTTGAAGTCTAGTGAGCTGATGAAGTTCAGCGAATATGTTATTGGGTTTTGCATACCCAGAGGTTGAGGTGTGGCCTGCGCTGAGGTGGCAGGCTGCACGGGGAGGGTTTGGCCTAGTGATAGGCGCGACTTGTTTGCGCGCCATAGCAGGAGGCATTGCCCAGGCTGGCTTTGCAGGGGCCTTAGGGGCTTGCAAGGGGCAGCGGGTTTGGGGCTGGAGCTGGAGCTGCAGCTGGAGTGAGGCAGGCCTGGGAGCAGGCGCGGCCCTTGAGATGGCTGGGGTTGGTGTCGCTTTTTGGTTTGGCTTTTTGCCATTTTGAGTAGTCCGCCGCGTTGCCTCTGCGGCGCTTTGGGACACCGCGATAACTCGCTGGGTGGCCCTCTGCCTCACATAGGCAGCACGCTGGGGGCTCTGTCGCTCCGGAGGGCGCGAACAGTCCGGGGTGCCATGGTCCCCGATGCATTTGACGCATCTGGGCCTGGCAAAACAGTTTCTGGCCAGTGGCCGTAAAATTGACAGCGATGACACTGTCCAACGAGTCCGCGTTTGAGGGGGCCTCCACAGATATGCCGGAGAGGCCGCAAAGGGTCTTGAGATTGAAAATGGCCTTGCCTTCTGGAGTCAGGTCAGGGTGGCCAGAATTAGGGGCATTGGTTTTGTGCGCGGATCTGTCATCCTGCGCGCATCGAGGATTGGGAGGTCTTGATCCTTAAGGGATCGGATCACTTCCTCCAGTTCTGTCTCGAATGGGAGACCGCGAATAACGACCAGGTTTCCTTTCTTCCGGGAGGGCATAGGTGTGAAACCTATGTTTTCTCGCGCAGCAGTTTCGTGGCCGCGCGGAAGTCACCTACTGTCTGTAGGTTCAAGCGTATGCCTTGTGGCGTGTTTTGAGCCTTAGGGCACGATATTTTAGGGTGGCGAACCACCTGGAGACGTCAGTCCATTTGGATTTTCCTGTAGGATTACAGGGGCGGGGAGCTTCGTTTTGCGCTCCGCAGAAGGCGCTTGGCGAGCCTGAGGGGCTGCCTTCTTCGCCGGTGTGGCGGTCGGCGAGACTGAACCCGGCCTGGAAAACGTGGCTGTATTGACGACGGCCGGCTGAGCAGGGCGTTTCCTCTTATTGGTGACGAGGGTGAAGCCCTCGTCGGTTAATAGGCCCTACCTCCATGTCCGATGCGGAGGACTCGAGTCTGAGTCGGAGGTCGACCGTGATCGGGGAGAGGCGGAGGTGGCAGGGCGCGCGGAAGGCGCTGCGATTTCGGTGTCGGCGGGTGTCGGGTCCGGAGACTGCGGGCTGTCGCTGATGGCGACCCGCGGAGATTCTATTTCGCGCATGTATTCGTCCCATACGCTGGGACACTTCGCGCGGATGAACGCCATGAAGCGGTTGGCGTCCATAGTAATTGCTTAGGGCTTAACGCCCGATCGCGGGAAGAAAACGATTTTATTGTCCCCGCCTTGCGGCGGGGGTGTAAAACCTAAAAACTATACAATAAAATCCTAGCGTCTTGGGTACGCTTAGGGTGAGTACCTGTCGGTCGCCTAATGCGACAGAACAAAAGAAATACAATAGCCGCCTCTGAGGCGAGCGGATGTGGCAACTTACGGGGTCGCTGGATCCGGTGGGCGCGCAGGTAGGCGCGCGCAGGTGTCCTTGCAGGTGCGCGGTGACGCACTCACTTCACAGGGCGGTAGTCCGCCCGCACTTGGTCACACACACATGCACTGGTCGGTTTTCCTTGGCACTTGGTACTACTACTACCACCGATGATGATACAGACACTAATTCACACACTGTAAGTATTAGTAGTATCTTCGTCTGGCTGGAGGCGCATGGAGAGCACTTCCGGGACGACTGCTCCACTCGAGGGATCCGAGTAGAATCAGTATGCATAATAGAATAACACACCCGGATTCCACCTGAAAAGGGTGGCACTTCTAGTGAGCACATCTTTTAGCCTTTTTAACGTGTATCATGTTTTTGAACTGCGGGTACAGGTAAAATTTGCGCCACCCACATCAGAAATGCAGAAAAAAATTTGTTAATTTTAAGTCTACAGAATAAATTACAAAATTCGATACAAAAATAAAGAATGTAGTTGAGACTTCTAATTGCATAAACAAAAAAAAATTGCAGAAGGTTAAATATGGCTAAAACACAAAAAGTGAGATTTGATAACAGATCCTACTAAATATACGAGATTACTTTTTTAAAATGGCGGTGTATGGAAATTTCTTTAAAAATGTTAGGAGTTCTTTAAGAAAAAAGCTTGTAGCAATGCTGTCAGTACCGAACGGATCAGGTTTATATAGAAGCCTTATTTTCTACCTAATTCAATTGCATTTTATAGATCTCTAATAAATATGAACAAAACAATAATATTTTGTGTATGTATATATTTATATATATATACATATTTATATATGTGTGTGAAAAGCATCGATAAAAATGTTCGTAGTTATAATATTATAAATAGTAGCATTTGCTTTACCACATGTGTATAAAAGATAATAAAATGTTTGTAGAAATCCAGCGTTAACACACAATGAGCGATTTATCAATCAGACGGGGACAACAACGAATGTCCCAAAATAATGTTAATAAACTTATGATAAATATACATAAAATAAACTTTCATATTTACCGCAATGTGCGCACGTAAGTCTTTATTTACCGCAATGTGCGCACGTAAGTCTTTATTTACCGCAATGTGCGCACGTAAGTCTTTATTTACCGCAATGTGCGCACGTAAGTCTTTATTTTGAAATTCATACTGTATTGCAATTGCTATTTGAACAAATAACCAGATTCATTCAAAGAGCTAACTTTAAGCTCATTTACAAAGAGATTACTCAGTTAGCTCACGTACAAAGGTTACAAAGTAGAGGAGTGTTTCAATGATTGTGAATATTCTCTGACTTATAGAATGTAACAATGTGTTTTACTAATTGACAAATATTTAATAGTAATCTTCTTTCATATGTAATATTGTGATTGTAACCACAAGGTTATAACATATAATATATAAATTATAACCCTCAGTAATTAATGAAGAGATAATAATTTTGAATTAAATATGTGTTTTGGACAATAGTAATGAATCAAAACTCATTAGTACACATTACGCAAATATATGTTGTTTTACAAGCTGGCTGTGAGACAATATATTTATACATAGTATCAACGAATATTTTTTTATATATATAATATACAAATTTGTTGGTGGTAGTAGCACTGTGCAATTTGTGCGTACATATAGGGTCTTCGCACCTGCTTCCATCCTATTTAAGGAATCAATGAAACATGCTACTGAAAACTGTGCAATACTTCTCACTCTCTTCTTCCTCCTAAACCTTGACCCATTTACTTGGAACGGTCTTCCTTGTCCGCATTCTCGGTTTTATGGTTGTCATTTTTGAGGTGAGCATCTTTGAAGTCTAGTTCGACTGTCGCCAGCCAGTTGGTGGGGGTTCCATGTGAACCTTAGGAGACTATTTGACGATAGCACTAGATAGCAGTTAACCGGTTACATATATCTACCGTTGTATGTCTTTGTAAGTTTTTCATGACCCAACTATGATTCAAGATGCACATACGTTAATTCCTCGTTATCTGTAATGAGATCCCCGTGTCCTGACACTCACCATTCGAAACACAGCAGCTATGCTGCTACTTCACGATCGAGTTCTGTGATGCACCTATATTTATGTATATATGTATATATTTATTTATATATGTATATATTTATGTATATATAGTATGTATGTATCTCCGTACAAATGTCAGTGTACTGAATTTTATAACTAAATTTTGACCCACTTCCGGACGTCTGAATAATCTGAACCTTTACAGACTTATTAAGAATCGACAATCCGTTCAAGCTTGGATCAGATGAGGTCATCGTATTAAATGAGCCGGATGCCTTGAACCTGCAGTATGCGCTTCTACGTACCACTACTGGTTGACACACTATGGAACTTCGCTTTGACTTCTCGGATCGTTCTGACCTACATTTTATACTTATTCTAGATTTTTACTAAGTACCCTACAAACTGTTGATTCTCTAATCATCAGATCAGACAATAAAAGTGACGTTAAGTATTTATTTATAAATATAAATATAATATTTTAAGCAAACGCTCCTAATTTAAATTGTTTTGTATACATTGATTTTTGTCGTCTTTTTAGTCTATGTAAGTTGTATATATCCCGTTGCTTTCTCCGTTCAATCGTGATAGTTTCACTTTACGTGTATTTGCTATTACTCATGCAAATCACATTTAATTTCTATATTTGGGACCACTCGTTATACTAAATTCTAATACGACTGACTATAAAAGTACTTCCGTGAACCATGATGAATAAATTGACACTAGCAGCAAGAGAAATTCTGAAAGCTTCAATCCATTGGGTAAACTATTTGAAGCATTAATATCAATCTGAGTTACGAATCGATTCGACTTAGGGACCTTCAAGAATAGAGACCTTTCTTAAAGGCCGGCAAATATATCTATATCTAAGGTATAATGATTAAACTATGTCCTGTTATAGTTGTAATTAGCGGTATACATCGATGTCATACATAATTTGATTACACTGATAGTCCTGGACAGGGCAAGGTAATGAAATATTATTTTGTCATCGATTAAGAAGTGTGGAAAATTTCAAATTATTCAGACGTCTGGAAGTGGGTGAAAATAATATAAAGAGACTGTTACAAAGATCAAGAGAGAAGATCTAACAAGTCAAGCTAATAAAGCATATTAAACATATATTTAATAATCAATCAGTCATATACATTAATTAATTCACGATAATGTAAAACACAATTTGCCGTGATCATGTTTATAGAAATTCATTACATAAACAATTATTTATTGTGCAACTTAATAATAAATATGTATTTATATATATATATATATATATATATATATATATATCAAAGATATGTGAAGTTCACCAATCAGCAGTGGGACCACGTGGTGGACTATGCTCGAACCTACAGAGTTCAGTTGAGTCTTTCGGCTCAAGGGGTCACAGGGTTATTACATGACGCATTTGAACTATACGCATCTATTGAGTTTTTGCAAACTTAGGTCATTCCTTCTAAAATAATAATTTAACAAGTTACTCGTTCATTCGTACTCCCAGTAATAGGTCACCGCTTAAAACCCTTGCCTTCGCAATGATTACCATTTTAGGAGTTGTTTAGTCAGACCATTGCTACTTCAGTTACTTAACCTTTGGGTTTTCCAAATGATATTTGTGCTACAGCGAAATAAATGTTTTTTTTTCTTGATCGTCCATACCGTGCTATAATGAAGCAAATAATTTTCTGGTAACGGAGATCTCCTTTGTTCCATAAATTGGTATATGCTGAATTAGCGATGCCTGTACTCTGGAATATCGATTATTTCGTTTAATTTACGTAACAAGAAGTTTCCTTATCATTTTATCACTACAAAATAACATTGCGATTGAGATTTGTAAATTTAAATAATATTAATTAAGATAATTAATATGAAATATGAAAATTAAATGTACTGAGCTAAGTACTGTTGCAATCTAATTTACGATACCAGCCGCCAATAGCGGCGAGCTCGCTTCGCATATCACGTCATATTTGACCAATGAGCGGTCGCTATTATTACGCAATGCTTTGAAAATCCATATCTATATCCAAATTTACACCCATCTATAATTCTATAAAGATATATTAAGGTTATATAATATATTAGATTATCTATAATATAATAGAATATATATCATAGATATTCTATTTACAGAAGAGAGGGAAAGATTAAATATTAAAAGTATACAATAAATAAATTTAAAAAGGTATGACTAAAAAAGCTTGATTTTTTTTTTTTTTTTTATTTATTTATTTATTATGGCTTATCAACATAATTACATAATTGGTTTCAAGGTTTAACATTATAAATCAAGTTAAAAAATGGCAACATGTAACTACACTTACAGATAAACACATCTTGCGTTAAGTAACTATGCATAAACACTAACTATATAAAAACAAATTACAATACAATTTTAAACTAGAGAATGGAAAAAAAATTATAATAAAATTAACCTCTATAATTAAACTATTTGTGTAAGGACCATAAATTGACAATTTTCACAACATCGACAACAAAATGATTATATGATTACATAAATGTTTGTGATATGGCAAAACAAAACAAAATATTAGACATCTGCGACTGCACTGGGATTCAATACCCTGACGATTTTGGATTTGAACAATGGTAATTTATCATGAAATATATCGATGGAGCTATCTTTGTTTATGAAATACTGCAGCAGTCTGCACAACCTTGGAACCAAGGAATTATGGCCCAAATTTGTTTTATACGTTCTGTAAGTGAGGATGGACCTTGGTTGGCGTGGCAAGCGAGTTGGAACATCAAACGAAAAACGACTAAGCAGATCAAAATTATCCGATAAATTGTTTAATAGCTTGTATAAAAATAACATGTCCTGTAAAGTGCGCCTATCGGATAACTTCATAAGGTTAAGGACTCTAAGTCGGTCAGAGTACGGAACTCTTATATTTGGTCCATTAAAATAGAAATAAGTAAATCGTCTTTGTATAGACTCGATACGGTCTTTGTGAACCTGATAGTTTGGGTTCCATACTACTGAGCAATATTCAAGCTTGCTTCTCACGAGTGCAATGAACAAAAGTTTTTTGGTTCTTAAGTTTTTGAAATCTTTGCAATTTCTAAACACAAAGCCCAACATTCGCCTTCCTGATTTACATATGTTTACAAAATGCTGGTTAAAACTCAGTTTGGTATCGAATGTAACACCTAGGTCACGAACTACTTCTTGTTCAGTTAGCGCTACGCCATTGATGTCGTATACTGATTGGATAGAATTGCGATTACGTGTAAATCTTATAAAAGAGCATTTCTGAGGATTAAGAGCCATATCATTATGTCGAGACCAATCAGCTAACCTATCAAGTCCTCTTGAAGAGCCTTACTATCACAAGCCGACCTTATTTCTTTCGCAATCTTTAGGTCGTCGGCAAAGATATAACAATTCGACTCATGGATACATTCCAGGACATCATTAATATAAATATTAAATGAAATAGGCCCCAGTACAGAACCTGGGGTACACCAGAAGTAGACCGGTAAGGCCGTGAAGCATGCCCTTTAACCACTACAAATGATAATCTATCCACAACATACGATGAAAGCCAAGACAGTATAGCCCCTCCAAAACCAAAGTTAGCCAGTTTAGCCACAAGTAGTGAGTGATTAACTTTGTCGAAGGCCTTGGAGAAATCTGTATATACTGTGTCTACCTGACCGTGCGAGTCAATTGAATCTGAAATAAAGGTTACAAAATTGCTTAAGTTGGTAGCAGTAGACCTAGTCTTAATGAACCCATGTTGTGAGCCAGATATTAATTGCTGGACATGACATACAAAAATCGGACGCAACATGGCCTCTAACATTTTTGGTAAAACCGAAATTAGTGAAATTGCCCGATAATTAATTATATTACTACGGTCCCCTTTTT
This sequence comes from Teinopalpus imperialis, assembly GCA_029286865.1. Classification (NCBI taxonomy): domain Eukaryota; kingdom Metazoa; phylum Arthropoda; class Insecta; order Lepidoptera; family Papilionidae; genus Teinopalpus; species Teinopalpus imperialis. The sequence goes on from JAGSMU010000684.1 coordinate 11,723, forward strand.
TATATATCGGCACTATTCTGGCTTGTTTCCAGATGTCGGATAGATTCCCATTCTTAGAGACGTGTTATAAATGATACTAACCGGCAGTGAAAGGGGCTCCGCACACCTCACCAGAAATATAGGAGGTAAATTATCAGGACCAGTACCTTTGGTTAAGTCAAGTCTTTTTAATTTCTTGAAGACTTCAAATTGGGTAAATTGGATATAACAAGAGAAATGCTAGAACCCTTATTTACGGCGCCTCCGCTTCTTGAGAAGCTGACATCGTAAACTGATGAAAATGATTTGCAAATAAGTTGCAAATGTCAACTTCATTTGATGCTATTTGGTCTTCTAAGACCATTCTGGAAGGTACGTGTTCGGAGATTTATTTACGTTTTTTAGATGAGTCCAAAAAAATTTTGGGTTTTTTGAAATATTTGATTCAATCCTTTCAATGTAGCGCTTGTATTCTTCTTTAAGTAATTTTTTACATCGTTCACGTAGATCGGCAAATTCAAAACTGTCGAGAGGATTTTTGTACTTTTTGTATTTTAATCTAGCTTTATTTTTTAATTTTAATACATTTATAAGGTTTTTAATATACCACGATGGATATTTACTGTTACTAGGTTTAGATTTGGGTACATGTTTTTTTATCACTTTCTCTAATTCATAATAGAAGATTGTTAGCATTGTATTTACATCATTGCACATTGAATAGACATCTATCCATGATATATTATTTAGGTCGAGATTATATTGTCGTAGTCCGCTTTATAAAATTATACCTCTCATTAAAATTTCTTTGACTAATTGATTTTTGTTTGAGATTACTGTAATATTAAGTGGTGGTGGTGACTATCAACGGTACTAATGGGGTAACTGCTCTCTATAATTGTAAGTTCAGTTGTGTTGCATAAAACTAGATCTAACAAACGTTGGTTATTGTTGACAACGCGGTTGAACTGTTTAAGGGCGTTTTCCTCAATAAAATCGACAAAAATTGCGTTAAGGGTACCACCGAGATTACCAGTAGGACGCAAATATGTTACGCCTGGAAGTGGAGACCAGTTAAGGTTACTAAGATTAAAGTCGCCTGCCAATAATACATGATCATTCTCATTAATTACGAAATTCGCGTGGTAAATAAAATCTTCTAATTTATCCTTAGCGACTGGAGGTGGCAGATATATAGCACATATTGCAATACGAGTGGTTTCACCTGAAATTTTTACATCAATTGTCACCCACAGATCTTCGCCACTACTTTCCTACACCTTCATACGATGCGATACTATATCATTACTAATTGCTATTAAGACTCCACCTCCATTTATCACTTCCCTATCCCTCCTGTAGACAGTGTATCGGTTGTCAAAAATTTCTCCATCGTAAATGCTATCGTTCAGCCAACTTTCAGTGAGTATATAAATATCATAATTGTTGTTCAATATATTAAGCTTGACTTCTCGGCTTTTACTTCGCAGACCTCTAACATTCTGATAGTAAATTTCTAAGCAGTCCATAATACTTACAAAACAAGAATAAAATGTGAAAGGAAAAAAAAAAATGAAAGAAAACTAAATTAATATAAATAGTTACAAAATTGTATATCACTGCGTCAGTGACTTTAACTGTTCAGCTTCGCGTATAGTTATGTGCTCTGATGTCTCCGTTTTCCTCATGAATATGCGACTATTTTTAACCCACACGAATTTGTAATTTAGTTTTTTAGCAGCTTCTCTGGTCTGTGCGTGTAATTTTTTTACTTCTGGGGAAAGGTGCTCAAGCACATAAATAGGATTTTTGTTACCTCCGTAACCGATGTGGCTGCTGTTCAATTTGTCGTTGCGGTGTTTCCTGTTGTATTGCATCACACTTGCAAGGAGCGCATCTCGATTCCGGGGACTCGCAAAAGTTACCACCACAGAGCGTGGGCGTTTGCTGTCTGGGTTCATTTTGGCAATCCTTGTACATTTATGTATATCACTCTAGGCCAGATTGTTACCAACCGCTTTGGCGATTTGAGTTACGACGTTCATCAAGTTTTCTGCTTTGTGTTCTGGTATACATTGAATTTCCAAGTTGCTTCTTCGGGAGAACTGTTCGAAAGTATTTAGGCGATTGCCTAAATGTTTAACTGTCTTCTCAGTTCTTCGTTTTCCTTTTCATGTCGTCGTATTCAGTTTTAAGTATGTAATTGATTCTTTCATTTCATTGAATTCCTTAAATATTTTTGTATACTTTTCTTCAATTGTTTTAGTCATCCTTATCTCCATATTACTCAGAAGACCATCCATCGTTTCTTGCATCATAGCCTTTATATTCTCTAATGTTAGGCTACCGGTAGTCTTTGGGGATACTTCCTCATTTTTATTACGTCGAAGGGTGACATTTGATGTGGTACTATCCTGATCGGCATCGACGCCGGTAGTCTTATTCGAGGAGATAGAACTGTCAGCTTTTGGTGGCTTAGAACGACATGCAGGACAAACCCAAGAGTTTTTGTAGTCTGACGAAACACTTCTGTATTTTCTAGATGTGGTACTAACACTTCTCCGAAATCGAACCTTTCGTTACCGCGTCGAGGGAACGCGCTCCGAGGTTCACCCCATTTGTGCCAGATACCACAAGGCTCTGTCCTAGGTCCTACTTTATACACACTCTACACCAACGACATACCGCGCACTCGCGGTGTAGAGCTAGCCCTTTTCGCCGATGACACCGGCCTCTACGTGTCTGGATTTAAACCAGACGCTATTTGTAAACGCCTCCAATCTGCAGCCAACACCTTAGGGAAATGGTTTCGGAAATGGAGGATCGAGGTTAACCCACCAAAAGTGCAGCCATTTACTTCTCTCGGCGCAACAAAACGCCGCATCTCCAAACTATAGAGTTATTTGATCGTCCAATCCTGGGAAAAGACAGTCAAATACTTAGGCGTCACATTAGATGAAGACTCACCTTCGGTCCGCATGTCAACCGCGTACGGAATCGAGCAGCGTTCGTCCTAGGTCGTTTGCACCCGTTACTTAATAAAAATAGCAAAATGTCCCTGCGTAATAAAATTACACTTTACAAAGCGTGCATCCGACCCATAATGACATACGCAAGCCCGTCTTTGCGCATGCCTCCCCGCGTCACATTCACCGACTTCAGGTAATACAAAATCGTTTCATGCGCAAGGCCACCGGTGCGCCGTGGTTCTTGCGTAACGAAAATCTACACATAGATCTTTAGCTGCCGACCATAGCTCAGTACCTGAAGCAGGCTTCTCGCCGATATTTCGACTCTGCCGTCACACACCGAAACCCTTTGATTGTAAGTGCCGCCACTTACAATCCCATCGCGAATCACAGATTTACCCGCGTCCGTAGGAGACCGAGGCACGCCCTCGACGACCCTGACGACGCAACCACCAGGGCCCAAGCCCACAATAAAACACAACACACAAACATTGCACCCTCATATCGCCCCCGCCGACGGCGAGGGCGTCGCAAACAAAGTTATTCGCGATACCGCCATGTCACTGGCCGGTTCTCTCCAGTCCATACAGATAGAAGCGTTGCTGGAGTTTCTTGCGCCACTTCTTCTCCGGCGCCCACGCATTCTGAAGTGGTGGTACAGGTAGTTAATAATAATAGTGATATTAATTAAGATAATCCTCTGTCAGAAGCAAATGACCGAGCCGAGGTTCGGCCCTCTTGGGCACCCTCGAGTCAGACGCTCTCGCGAAACAGGGTAACGGTCCAAGCCGAGGCTCCCTCTCGGGAGCCCTTGCGCTGGTTACCTATATATAGAGGTCTCGACTGAGAGCCATAAGCGCTCGGTCACCTCTCAACCCGGTGAAACTGTAAAAGCCCTGGGGCTAACAGCGGCCATCAGCCCGAAAAAGTACTAACACACTCATAGTGGTATTTTAAGGAACAGGTAATACATTTTAGTTGTTCTGGCGATGACATATCTCGCGCACATCCGGCGCATTTTTTAGTGTTTTGTACCTTGGTATTCATTATAATACACAAACTTGCTTCTTTATCAATTGTTATTATTTATACGAGACACTGGCACACAACTATGAGCTAGTATGCGTCAAAGTAATTGCGCATAATATAATCGCAGGCGCTTACTTTAAATTATTCCATGACTTGAATAAGCAAATTATGGGTAATTATTTAGAGTTTTAAATG
>JAGSMU010000685.1:0-16983 GCA_029286865.1 Teinopalpus imperialis
AGTCAGCGAGGTGAGGCGCCTCCGTGGTACGCCTCATAAAGTTTTTAACGGCGGGGCCCGCAAGAGCGAGCCGCCACTGCTGATACGCAGGACGATACGTAAAAGCGTACCCGTATGCACAACGCACTCGTGGGGCGAAGGAACACCGTGGGGTTTTAGTCGGTGCAGAGTCCGACACCAACCGCTCTTTCGTCACGGGCGGGTAATGCGGCATTTCCCGAAAAAAAAAAAAAAAGGTTGGGTTGAAACGCCAAAATCAGTACGAAAACGAAGAAAATGAAATTTTACAAATGGAAAAAAATTACGTTATTAACCAAACCAAAACCGGCGTTGGTAGACTGAAATGGCTAGAAATGCGGCGCGGATGACATATTTACGTTGCGCTAAATAAATGCTACGGCAAAGGCAATTCAGATGGCGGGCTCATGCAAAGATATGTGGACAGGATTTGGGGACGGGACGGTTAGGGACTGCCCGGGGACCGCGTATTGGCGGGGGCTCTTGTAACCGTGGTGGGTGCTGCATTCGGCTAAGAAGGAACCAGTGGCGGCCTAAAGGCGTTCTGAAATGACCCGGAGGCCGCTCGGTAGGCTGGAATGACCCCACCCTGGATGCGTGTCGGTGGGCTGCGGGGTGCGGTGGAATGGTGAGGCCGATGCCGCACCATCCGCATGAGGGCGGTCAGGAGAATGGGGGTGGCGGTGCGGGACTGCCAGCACAGAAGTACCGCATCAATCACTCCCCTCCCGCATCCGAGACGAGTGCGGAGGGTAGTGTCTCCCTGTCTCCGCGATAGGCAGGTGCACCCGCTGATACTGCGGCGGTGGGGCAGGGTTCCAAAGTGGAGTGTGGTTGATCCTGCCGCTCCTCCTGTCCTCCGCGGCCGGGCAGGCTGGTCGGCGGCGGGCTAACGAATCCGCCATAGGGGGCTGAGACTTTCCCTGGCTGGCAGCCTCTGGGGGCAGGGGCTCCAGGGAGTCACTTCCCACCTACAGAAGGAGAGCCAGTTGGAGGCGATCGTGTTCAGCGCCCTGCCGGGAGAAAGGAGGTGGAGAGAGGAAGTGTCCTCCCCGGAGAAGGGGCCGCCCTGGTCGGCGGCGCAGGCGGGAACCAGATGTGCGAAAGCGACCCGCCATACCTGCCGATAGGAGAACACCATGGGGTTTTAGTCGGTGCAGGCCAGGCGCCGCCCTGCCTGCCCCGCAGAAGTGATGGTTGTCGAGCATTTTCCCATGTAAAAGTTTAGGTTAGAGTTTGGGTGCGTCAGAAAACCTCCTCCCAGTGCCTGGTCGTTTGTAGTACCGCTGAAATACTATTGTATCTGGGAAGAGCAACGCCAGGACAGTACCCTAGAGGCACTGGTGATGATACGTTGTTTGCCAGTGGCCGTGGTTGCTGACGGGGAGGGATAGCTGCTGCCGTGTCCCTCTCGCAGCAGAGGTACCGCGGAGTGGCAGGGGTTGAAACACTCCTTGATTTCCATGTCGGGAGGAAAGGCAACCGAAAATGGTGCGCATTGGGCGCAGGTGACGATGCGTCGTTCTCGGTGCCAATGCGAGTGGAAGTTGCATTTCTCCTTGATTTCTGTATCAGGAAGGCGGCAAATGATGGTAGGTATTGGGGCACAGGGACGATATATCGTTCCAGTGCCTAATGCTCCTGGAGGAGCGAGCTCGGTGTGCGGTTTTGCGCACCGGGCACTCAGCGATCGAGTGTTGTGGGAGGTTGCATTTGCGGTGCCGCAGCATGGAGAGAGGCGGCAATGATGGTAGGTATTAGGAACTGGTGACGATATATCGTTCCAGTGCCTAATGCCACATAGTGGAGGACGGGCTCGGTGTGCTTGCCACCGCCGGGCACTTTCGCCATTAAAACTGAAGTTACGTCGGCTCTCCCAGCGCGTTACCCGCGCGCACTCTCTTCAAAGACCTCAGTGGTGACGTTAATGAGGTACGTCGAGGTGCAGTGGAGCGGAGGGCTTGCATAGTAGCCGGCCCGCAGAGGATCCTCTATAAAGCAAAGACAGCAGTCGCTTTAAAACCTGTGGGTACCGGACGCCCCCGGTATGCGTCGCCCCAATACGATGCTTACGGGGACCGACCTATATTCGTTCAAACTCGTGGGGTTTTACTATGGGAGAAAACAAAAATGGGAGGTGGAAAGGAGATAGTGAGGGAAGCGACTCAATGCTTAGCGCTGAGTCTGCAACAGCAATCGCTCCGGTCCATTAACACCCTAGGGACAGCAAAGAGGAGAGCCGTGACGGTGGCAGCAGTGCTCCCAGCACCTTGGGACAGGCGTGGAGCGGTTTATTGCGCCGAGCACGCCTGGTTTCGGCCGGCGAGCGACGGAGGGGAGATCTGATGCGTCATTCATCCGCCACATCGGAGGTGTCCTGCAAGGACTATAAGGAAGAGGCCAAACTCCTTAATGTCGCGGGAAGCAAGGAGGACGCAGCAGTAGTCACGGACGTGGAGGTAGCTGACGCTGAGGATGAGGAGGATATGGGATCCTACAGTGGCCCAAATTAGGGCCGGGCAAAAGCGGTCTCCCAAAACCCGACCATCTGGGTAGAACATGGAGGGAAAGTCCATTACGGACCTTGGTGCCTGCATCAGGTCCGGCCTACTGGCGGTGGACAAGGTGGCAGACAAATCTTGCAACCTAAAGGGCTCGTTTGCAGCCTACGGGTGGCCTCCAGAATGGTGCGAAACTGGCCTCCTCGGGTAGCACGGCGGGGTCTCCCTGCCTCCTAGTTTTGAGAAGGCTGGAGCGCGAGAATGCTGAGCTGCGCTCGCAGCTCGCAGACGCCAGTAAGGTGGGGAGTCTGACGGAGGAATGGTGCTCTGAGCAGAGAACCCCGGTAGCAGAGGACGACCAGGCAAGGCTGCCAAGCAGCTGCGATTGTGGGGTTGGACTCCGAAAGTCGGCTTATGGAGCGGCATCAGTGTACTTATTGATACGAAACTGGCCTTTCAGTGCAAACTGGCTGGAACCCTCTCAGGATCAGGGCCTGTCGTCAGGTCATGCAAAAAGGGAAGCGTGGCACGACAAAGCGCACCCAGCCAGCAGCTCCCGTGCCTCCGCGTCTAACGCGCCTCCCGTTAAGCCAGTAGAGACCGGCCAGGCGGTTCTGCGCCAAACGTGAGCGGTAGTGACGTATGTAAGGCAAAGGGGGCGGCGCTGCTCAAGTTACTCGGTAGCGAAAGCAACCACGACCGAGGGCGCCGGCAAAGGCAGCGGCAACGGGCAAAACGTACCGGGAGGCTGCCGAAACCGTGCCACGGATGCGATGCCGAACACAGTCAGGTCCAGTACGCCGCAGTCATGGCTGCGGCGAAACAAAAGATCCAGGCTGGCGGACTGCGGTATGACGCACAGTACGGGCAGGAGACGGCAACAGGGGCGTTGATACTGGAGTATCTGGCCCGGCGCCTCTAAGGCCGACGTGCTCGCCAAATGCGGGCGCTGGCCGACATGGGCGTGCAAAATAGCACGCCCGCAGAACAGCGAATTACGGTGAGGTGGTTTTCGACCGAGGTCCGTTACTCAAACGGAGATTGCAGCTGCGGTTGCCGAGTCAGGAGGCTGCGCTGTCATGAGGCAGGGTGGTACAATCCGAAGCACACCTTCGTCTAGGGCTGGTATAATAGTGCGGTGTCCACTAGGGGCCGTGGAAACTGGCGGCAGAGATGCGTCCGCATAGGATGAACGGCTGCAAGGTAGAGGTGCTGGCAGCAAAGGCCGCTGCAATTTTCTGGTGCGCTGAATTGGGCGTCGCGGTAATTTTCGGCAGGACTACAGCGCGCACTGCTACGCCTGTGTTGAACATGGGCACAAAGGCGGCAAGTGCACTGCGGCCACCCTGAAGTGCCCATTGTGCGGACGCATCACGTCCAACCATCGACTGGGGACCAGGCCTGTGCACCAAAGAGGAAGGCAGAAGCGGGGGCGGAGAAAGCAGGCTCCCCTACGAAGCCGCGAAGTGCGCCGGGAATACATGGAGGCTTCACCTTCGATAGAGGGTGAAGATCCTCAAACGACCTGAACCACTGCCGCGGGGCGCAAGACCTGCTGCTGCAAATATCTCAGGTGGTCGGGTTTGCATTGGCGGTAGCAGCGGAACTTCACGGGTCCCGGACATCTCGCTGGTTTCAGGTGACATTAAAGGGTTCTGTTGCTATTCACTGGGGTGTGGTGGAGGAGGGATGCTCCCTGATTGCCGAAAGTTCGTTGCGGTGGAGTGGGGTCTCCTTACGGTTGTGGGCTGCTACGTTTCCATGCAATAATTACCCTCGCCGCTTACGGTATTGCCTGGACAGGTTAGGCGACTGCATCCGTAGATGCCTTCCCGTACTGGCCAGCACAATCTGGGTGACTTTTGGCGCTCACTCCAGATCGTGGAATCCCACCCGGGACAATGCAAAAGGGAGAAACCGTGCTGAGTGGGCGGCGGACTCGACCTCCGACTTTGAATCGGGGTCCATTAGCACCTGCGTGCGATGGCGGGGAAATCGATAGTCGACCTGTCTTGGGCATCGCTGCGCATGGAAGGTGTCGGGATGAGCGCGGAAGGAATTGGTCACACGGACCACCGCCACATCGTACTCGAGGTGGCGCTCCCGCTCCACGGTGCTTTACCCGCCACGCAGCAGCAGCGGCCCGCCGCGGCGATGGTCCCTCAACGGCTCGACATAGATAGCAGCAAAGCTGCAACCATCGCCGCAACCTGGACAAAGAGACCCATAATGGGGTCTTGCCCGATCCCGAAAGCAAGCGACCTGGTTCAGGCTACGATGACGTCCATCTGTGACACTCCGATGCCTCGGACCGGGTCCCAAATGGGGCGGTGTACTGGTGGTGGTCGAAGATAGCGCAGTTGCGCATGCAATGTTGCGAGGGCTCGACGCCAGTACCAGAGCCCGAAGAGGAAGCTTTAGCCGAAGAAAGGCGAGAGCATACTTGGCTTTACAGAGGGCTTACGAAAGCGCTCAGCAAGTGATCGAAGAATGCTGAGTCTCGGTCCTGGAGCAGGCTCCTCGAGGGGCTGGACAGGGGCGTGGGGCGTGGTACAAAAGGTTATTACTAGGGCGGCTGCGACCATGGGTCCCTCCGTTGACGGAGACCCTGGACCCTACTTTTGTGGGAGAGTGGTTGACACCCTCTTTCACAGGGGCCCCAGGACAGCCTCGCACCGCCATGCCGTCAGACCAGATTGCATGGTCTGACGAGTTGAAGGTGACCAATGAGGAGTTGATGGTACGGTGAGGCGCCTCGGAGCCAAAGGCACGGCCCCGAGGCTGACGGAATTCCTGAGACTGAGGCGGGTGGCACGCTCTGCCGCGGACTGGGGAGACTTCGGGGCAACTGTTCAACGAGCTGCCTGCGAGTCGGTATGGCTCAGTCTGCAAGGAGGGCTGAGATAGTGCTCCTGAAGAAGGACCGGCAGGACCGCGGAATCTCCCTCCGCGTACATTTGTTTGCTGGATGAGGCGGGCAAATTGTTCAGAAAGAATAATAACCGTCCGCCTCAACACCCTACGTCAAAGTGGGCTGATTTTGTCGGACGGCCAGTTTGAAGCGCCGGCCGACGCGATCGACTGTGGACACGATCCTTCGCGTCCGAGGGCAGGCGCAACGAGGCAGTTACCGGGAGGCGGTGTGGCATTGGCGGTCAACCTTGACATTACGTCCGTACGCTTTCAAAATTGCGCTACCTGGGGACGTCAGGAGGCTCTGGTGTACCACCGTGGTACTCCTACGCAGCTTATTGTCCGAATTTCCGCCCCGGAGAACTTGATAAGGGTGCATCCCAGTACGTGGGTCGTACCGCGTCATGCAGGAGACTGAGCACCGCGGGGTTTCCGCAAAGGGTCCGTGTTGGGTCAGCTGGTGGAACCTCGCGTACGACGCAGTCTGCGGTCAGATCAATACCCCCGTCGGCATGAAGTAGTTTGCTACGCAGATGACGCACTCTGCTGGCCGACGGGGACAGTTTCCGGAAACCGCCATCGGCTTGCTGAGCACGGGGCGCATGCGTCGTGGACAAAATCCACAGCACGGGGTCTTCGGATAGCGCCTCGCGGGCAAGGGCGCTGGTTCCACAAAGCTCCCCGGGGAGACACCAACTTGACGGTTCGCGTTGGTGACGTGCAGGTCCCCGGTGGGACCGACGATGAAATATCTCGGTCTCACCTGAAAGGTGGTGGGGCTTCGAAGAAACGCTGGAGCCGCCTGGTCCCCACACAGGATCCGAGGAGGGGTAGTAGGTGCTTGGCCGCGGCTGCTGCAATCTCGGGAGAAAGCTGGGAAAGGAGTCCGCCGCACCATGGGGATGGTGCGATCGATGGCCCTCCTACGGGGCCCATGGTGCATCGACCAACAGGCGTCCCGTCATACAAAACTAACTTAGTAGCCTGCAGCGAAGGGATGGCCATCGGGGATGGTGGATATGCTGAACCATCGATTTCAGAGGCAGGCCGCACAATGGCTGGTTTCCACCACCGGAAATCCTGGCGGAGATGAGATGCACGGGTTTATGCTCGTCTTCCTGAGAGCCAGGCTGGATGGGAGAGGTGCGTAACAGGAGCAGCTGGCGTGACTTCAGGTCACCCACGGTGAAGCTAAAGAGAACCCCAAATGGCCGGCCAGGGCGCTCTGTGGCGGCCCCGGGGAAAACGCTCCCGGGTGGGCTGTAACGAGAGCTGCCCTCAGGCAGTAGAGTGGACTGCTGAAGGGGCGGAAGTGGCGGGCGGGGCGCGCTGCCACTCCCCTCAGTAGCCGAGGTGGGTCGCGGGAGAGGGTAGGCCATTGCGTTGCCAGCTCTCCCTCCTGCGACTCAAGCGAAGGAGTCACCGCATGATGCGGCTGGTGGTGGGGCCGCGGGGGAAGAGTGTCGGTGTTTCGTTGCCTCTCTGTCCTCCGCGGCCGAGCCATCGTCAGAAGCAGGTGGAGCACCGGGCCGGAATCCGCCACCAGGGGCTGGGTTGGCTTAGTGCTTTCCTGGCCCTTGGGAGGCAGACCGGGGAGTCCGTTTCCCACCTACAGAGGCCGAGATGGAAGGCGCGTCCGTGAACAAAGCGCCTGCAGAAGAGGTGGGGGATGTCCTCCCCGAAGGAGGGAGCCGGCTTGCCGGCCAGCGCGAGCAGGGGTCGCGGAGGTGTGCGAAAGCGTTTGTGGCCCCGCCATACGCGACGAAGGTGGAACACCATGGGGTTTTAGTCGGTGCAGTGCGTATAGCCCTTGCCTTTGCAGTGGGGCCTCGTGGCAAAAAAAAAAGGTTCCCGTGGGGGTTGCCAGACCTTCTATCGGGCGCGTCCCCAGGGTGGCGGATGGGGGATCGCTGCCCAGATATGCGGTACCGGGAAACCGGCGCGGACCAAAACTGGCTGGGTTCGGGGCCTGCCCTCAGTCCCTTACGGGACCGAGAAACGGCCAAGGGCCTGGCTGCCCGACGAGGCAGCCTCTTGTAGGCTCGAGTTGCTCCCAGTACGCTTCGCCGTGAAGGAGCAGGGGAGAGCAACGCGTGCGGTGTGCCGAGGGCGCACTTCGGCGAAAGCCGACACCGGGCCAGCAGCCCAGGCGGGGCCGGGGGCTCTATGGACGTACGCGCCATGGAGCCAAGAGGAAAGCCTCTCAAAAAGCCGCCCACAATCCTAAGGTCTGCAGATTGCCGATGGGATGAATGGTTGAGTGGGGAGTCCAGCCGGTGGCTGAGGTCGGGACCCTGCCTTCAAAGGAAAACATGAAACGGTTGAAGAAAATCCACCCCAGGGTGGTACCGGCAATGCCGGAGAGTCCATCCCCGGGCCTAGCCAGGCAGCCCGTCGTATCTGGGGGGCAACCACTGCTGCGTGGGTACGTGCATACCGCCGGTCCCTTACCATCAGGGGACCAAAACGAAGGAGGAGCCGTGTCGGGGGACCAGAGGTCCCCGGCGCGGGACAGGCGTGGGCGGTTTGTTCGCCCGAGCACGCGCCTGCTGGTTTGTGATGCGGAAAGCGGCAGAAGCGGAAGGTCGATACGTCGCTCAGATCCGCGACATCCGACGTCCGCAAGGACATCGAGGAAGAAGGAGAGCCAAGCCTGCGACAATGATAGCCGACAAGTTCAGGCTGTCGCAGCCGCGGAGCACACGGCCTCAGGAGGTGCCAGGACGATGACGGCATCTGGGACCCGTCGGTGACAATTAAAGACGGGGCTAGGCTGGCCTTCCCTGCTCCCGAAGATCTTGGCGGGATATGGAAGGCAAGTCAGTGACAGACCTGGGTGCTTGCATCCGGTCCTCGTTACTTAGCGGTGGACAAGGTTGCCGATAAGTCAAAAGCAGCCTCAAAGAAATTTTATTGTCCACTTAGCCTGCGGGTGGCGACGAGGATGGTCGAGCAGCCACCTTGGGGTTGGCGCGGAGGGTCTCGGCCCCCAATGTCCGGCTGCGAGCGCGAGAACGCGCGGGGTTGCGCTCGCAGCTCTTAGACCTCGACGAAGGTGGGGGAAGCTGTCGGAGGAGCCCAGCGCCCTCCTGGCGTCAGAGTCTCAGGCAGCCATGCCTCCTCCTCGGCTTGGGCCCCAAAGCGCCCCAAAGTGAGGGCGGATGGGGCTCATTGAGCGCTTTGGGGCTCTTGTTGAGGCTGGGTTGGCTGCCTTTGGCGAATCTTCCCAGACGGGGTGATTCGCACACCATTGGGGGTGCGAGGAACCGGCCTACCACGAGTGCAATGCTGCCACCAACCCCGCATTTGGTGCAGCTAGACCCATCACTCGCGAGGCCAAGAGGCTAAAGGGAAGTCGCTTGCACACCGGTGGCAGATCTGCTGATGCAACACCAGGGCCGCTGTGTCGGTGGAAGTGCCCGCTTAACACTGGGGCACAGGCGCGCGGAGGGCAAACAGCCCAAATGCAAAGGCCTACAGCCGCCCCCAGAGCGCCTACTACCACCACCCAAGGCGCGCCGCAGAGCGGAAAAAGGAGACAGGCCATACGTACCCCGTCTACAGCAGCCGTGGTAGCCGTGCCGACTGGCTCCTCCATCACTATGCTAAGGTGATGGAGGTAGCCAGAGATCTAAAATACGCTGGCAGACCTGGGTATCCAGGAACCCGGTCCGCCAAAACGGGCGTGACGGGGTCTCTTACTAGGGTCTCTGGTCCTGACGCCGCGGCAGGCGGACCAACTGGCGGCAAAACTGCGCGGTCTCTAAGACCTGAACGTCCGTATTAGTCGCCCGTCAAAGTCAGGGCGTGGCGGCTGAAGACCTCGACGATGCCGTACCGAAGTGAGGTGCGGCAGCAATGGCTGAGCTGGGGGTGTTCGGTGGACGACATCGAGGTCAGAGGTCCACCGAAGATGCCAATGCGTATGGGCACATGTTGGGTGCGGGCCGCTAATGGCGGTGCGCAAACTGGTGGCACTGGGCGCGTGCACGGTTGCACTCGGGTGCAGTTATTGAGCCCCAGGCCGGCGTTGCTTCCGGTGCCGCAGAGGCGTTGGCGTGATTGCCCCAACCGAGTGAACCGGAGCACGCGCTGCTACGTGAGAGGGCGGGCACAGGGCCAAGGGTGTAGAGCGCCTGCATAAATGCCCGCTGTGCTCTCGGATCTGGGGCGTCCCTCAAACCATCGCGCCTGGGCGGTAGAGGTGCGCGCCCCAAAAGTCAAAGAGCAGGAGACTGATATCTTCTCCTGCCTCCACGAGCAGCTAACGGTCCCAGCGGCACCGTTGCAACCCGAGCACTAGCTCGGGAATGGAGAGTCGCTTAGGCCTCTTCACACCCCTCGGATTATGAGGCAACTGTGCTGCCGCAATGCTCAGCATTTATTTATGCAGACAGTTGCGGAGTGGGGGTTGCTCTGGCGTAGTCGGCAGGCCTATGCGTGCCGAACCACCCTCGCTGAGTTGGGGTGATGAGCTGGGTTCGTGGCGGTCTGGGGGTGGTGAGGGTGTCCCACCCTGCTCCCCTATTGGGGAAGGGGTCAGGGTTTGTGGGTTGTGGGGCACACAGAGCGCAGTTGAAACGCGTCTCTCCCGCGAGGTCCCTCGCCGACTACGAGGTGTACCCTGGGTTGGGGTGACGCGTTGCGGTGCTCCCTCGTCCGTTGATTGTCCTGGAGACTGGCGGCCGGGCGTGAAGGGGAATCCCAGAACAGTCAAAGAGGGAGGGCTTGGTAGTGGAGTGGAGCGGCTTCTGGATTGGACCTCCACGTTGGCTAATCAGGGGTCCGTAAACCCGATGCGTGCATTGGCGAGGGGAGTCGGTCGTTGGACCTTACATGGGCGACTCCCGCTGCGATGCACTATCTGCTGTCGAGGCTGGCGGGTTGCAGAGAGGAGGTGGTACGCTATCCGACCACCGCCATATTGTGTTCGATCTTTGATCCGCCGCCCCGGCGCCGAATCAACCACCGAGAGCAGCCACGCGACGCTGGTGTCTCAAGCGGCTAGACCGAAGAGACGCTCGGGGCCGCCGCCAACGTCGCGCTATGGCCAGAAAGCGCCGAGGTTCCGTCCGATCCGGATGTGGAAGCGAACTGGTTCCGGGACACGATGACGTATTTGGCGACGCGTCGATACTTGTCCGGTCGCCCAAGCGCAGGGCAGTGTACTGGTGGTCGGCAGAGATCGCGGAGCTCGAGCGATCTGCTTACGGAAGACGCCGCCAGTACACCAGAGCGAGACGAAGGCGAGCTCAAGTGAGGAAATAGCCAGACTCTACGAGGCGTATCGAGCGGCCACGAAGGTGTTGCAGGTAGCCATCTGCAACGCCAGGTCTCGGTCTGGGAACAGCTCCTGGAGGGACTCAACGAGGATCCGTGGGGGCGTCGTATCGAGATGGTGCTAGGTAGCTCCGTCCTGGATGCCCCGGTGACGGAAATCGATCCGGCCGCTTTGGAAGGTGATCGGCTCGCGCTCTTTCCGGAGGGCAGGTCAAGTCCCTCAGTCCACCCCAATCTTCGTGGGAGGTGAAGAGATGGGGTGACCGAGCAGGAGGCTGGACAGGCTGTGAGCCGCGAAGGCCGGAACACCGCGCGCCAGGACCCGACGGAATTCCCGGCCGGGTCTGGGTGTTGAGTCTGGCTACCTAGGGTGCAGGTTGAGGCAGCTGTTCACCAGCTGCCTCCGTAGCTTCCCTCGTTCTAGAGACCTGGAAAGGCCAACTGGTCCTCTTGAAAAAAGGCGAACAAGTCACAGATTCTCCCTCTGCGTACCGTCCCATATGCCTGTTGGACGAGGCTGGCAAGTTATTCGAGAGAATTCTTGCCGCCGAATAACAGGCATCTGTCACGTGTCGGTCCCGATCTCGCCGATAGCCAGTTCGGTTTCCGACGGGGAGCGTTTCCACCATGGCGCGGTTCTGCGCGTCCGCTCCTGTCCGGAGCAGGCTGTGTCCAGGGGTGGAGTGGCGTTGGCGATTAGCCTGGAACATCGTCAACGCCTTCAACTCTCCTGCCCTGGGACGCAGAACTCGTACACCATGGTGTTCCCCCTACCTGCACGGCGATCGCGGACTACTTGCGCGACAAGGTACATCTTGTACATGGACCGAGACGGTACGAGGATCCCGGAGGAGATCGGTGTGGGGTTCACAGGGGTGGGTTTGGGCCCGTTACTGTGGAATCTCGCGTACGACTCATTCTGCGAGTCGAGCTCCCCGCTGGCGTTAATGTCGTCTGTTACGCGGACGACGTTAGTGGTCGCCAGCGGGGACTCCTTCAGACCAAGGAGCTCGCCGAGCGGGGCGGAAATCGTCGTCGCCAAAGTCCACGAGTTGGGACTGGAGGTAGCGCCTCACAAGACCGAGGCGCTATGGTTCCTAAACTGCCGCAGACGGGGAACACCCGACTCGTGCGTCCGAGCGGTGGGTCTGAAGTCAGAGTGGGCGGTACATGAAGTACCTGGGCCTCACTCTGGACAGTCACTGGGGCTTCGAAAGAGCATTTCGAGCGCCTGGTCCCCGGATCGAAGGGTAGCGGGTGCTATGCACAGACTGCTGCCCAATCTCCGGGGACCGAGGAGGAAAGTTCGCCGCCTCTATGCCGGGGTCGTGCGTCCGTAGCCCTGTACGGGGCACCCGTCTGGAGCGAAGGCTGGCCATCCGACGCTGTAGGACTAAGATCTACAGCGTCCAGCGCTAAGATAGCCATACGGGTCGTGCAAGGATACCGGACGGTATCATTCGAAGGCAACGACAATCCTGGCTCCTTCCACCTCTGGACATACTGGCGGACATGGACGCGAGGTGTATTACCAGTTCGCGTCCTACGCCAGAGCGGTGGTGGTGAGCCAGAAAAGAGGCGCTCGAGGCGGTGAAACGGCAGGAACGACGTATCGCGTTCGCGACGTGGCGCACGGCTCGGTGAGGCGGTATGCGCGCAACGCGTCGTCGGCATTCCTGCGGTCGCCTGAAAACTGGATGCAGCGACGAGAAGGAAGACTCACCTACAGACTTACGCAGGTGATCACTGGGCGTCTTCCGGTGGTACCTGTGTGGAATCGTCGCAGGCGACGGCGAATTGCTTCCACTGTGGCGGCAAGGGCAGAGACTCCCGCATCGCACACGCTCGCGGCTTGCCCGGCGTGGGAAGACGGCAACGGCGAGGTCTTGGTCAGCCCTCGGACGGAACCTGTCCCTGCCAGCAGTCGTGTCGGCGATGCTGAGCGGGGAACCGGCGGCGTGGAGGGCCGTAGCCTCCTTCTGCGAGACCGTAATGGTCGAAAAGGAGGCTGCCGAGCAGGATAGAAGACCGATCCTGCTCGGAGACGGGGCCGACGCGGCGCTCGCGCGCTCGTCACGGCCCTCCGGTGATCCCCTACCGTAAATGGGGCCCTACGGGTCGCTGACGATCGAGTGGGGGCTCCGACCGTCCAGTAATAGCGACCCAGAGGAGGACGGCACGACGTGGTACCGTGTCGTCGTGATAGTTCCGCGAGGGTTCTGGGGTGCGATCTTCACGCACGCCCGGACGAACTATCCCAGCAGAAGCGCAGGGGGTTACGGTTGCGTTCCTTACGGAGATCCGCGACCCCACCTCGCGAGCGTTGGTGGCGACACCACCGTGGGGTTTTAGTCGGTGCGAGTCCGGCATAACCCGCCTGCCCCCGGGGCGGGTATGCGTAGGCGACTGCGCTAAAAAGGTTAGGTTAGGTTGAGCAACCCCCGAAGCGTTCCCGCTTTGTCGTAGCAGGGGGCTTAGTAACTTCGATGATTGTGGAGTTAACCACGGTGAAGCTAAGAGGAACCCGTGGCCCGGCCTAAGGCGTTCTAAAGGCCGGCCGAGGAGGCCATCCCGGGCGGGCTGGAGCTGGGCCGCCCTGGATGCGATAATCGGTGGGCTGCGGGGTGCGGATGGACGGAGTGAGGCCGTCTTACGCACCATCCACGGCGAGGCGGAGTCGGGGAATGGGGTGGTGGTGCGGGGACTGTTAGCAGCGGTACCGCATCGTCGCCCACCCTCCGCATCGAGACAGGTCGCGGAGGGAGAATGGTGGCATCTCTATCTCGCGACTCAAGCGGGGGTCGCACACTGATACGCGGCCGTGGTGAGACCCGCAGGTTCCAGTGGAGTGTCAGTTGATCCTGCCGCTCTCCTGTCCTCCGCGGCCGAACATTGGTTGGCAGCGGAGCCTAACACCAGATCCGCCGCAGGGGGCTGGAGACTTTCCTGGCTCCCAAAGGCCTCTGGGGGAGCAGACTCGAAGTCCGTTTCCCACCTACAGAAGGAGGCCGAGATGGAAGGCGCGTCCGTGTTCCGGCGCGCCCTGCCTGGAGGGTGGAGAGGATGTCCTCCCCGGAGGAGGAACCGGCTTGTCGGCCAGCGCAGGCGGGGTCGCGGAGGTGTGCAGCGTTCCCAGCGCCATACGCGACGAAGGTGGAACACCATGGGGTTTTAGTCGGTGCAGGTCCGGCATAGCCTGCCCTTGCAGGAATGGGTATGCGTAGGCATTTCCCATGTAAAAAAAAAAAGGTTGATCCAAACCCCCGAAGGGTTCCGCTTTGTCGTAGCGGGGGGCTTATGTAACCGTGGTGTGGGAGTTAACCACGGTAAAATAAGAGGAACCCAAATGGCCGGCCTAAGGCATCTAAAGGCGGCGGAAAACCGCTCAGGCGAACCTGGGCGGAGCACCCTGGATGCGTGTCGGTGGGCTGCGGGGTGCGGATGGACAGGTAGGGCGTCTTGCACGCACCATCCGCAGCCGGGAGCGAAGTCGCGGAGGGAGGTAGTGTATCTCCTATCCTCCGCGACTCGGCGGGGAGTCGCACCGCTGATACGGCGGCCGTGGTGGGGCCGCGGGTTCGAGTGGGTGTTGGTTGTTCCCGCCACTCCCTGTCCTCCGCGGCCGAACATTGGTCGGCGGCGGAGCCTATCCTAGATCGCGCGGGGGCTGGGGAGTTTTCGCCCCATGGCCTCTGGGGGCGGACTCGGGGAAGTCCGCCTGCCACCCACAGAAGGAGGCCGAGTTGGAGGAGGCGCGTCCATGTTCAGCGCGCCCTGCCTGGAAGGGCGGAGAGGATGTCCCTCCCGGAGGAGGGGCCGGCCTGCCCGGCCAGCGCAGGCAGGGTCGCGGAGGTGTGTGCGAAAGCGTTCCCGTAACCCCGCCATACGCGACGGGGTGGAACACCATGGGGTTTTGAGTCGTTGCAAGTCCGACGCAACCCTGCCCTTGCAGTGGGTATGCGTAGGCATTTCCCATGTAAAAAAAAAAAAAAAAAGGTTAGGCTCCGTCACCCCAGGGGTTCTCCCTTTGTCGTGGCGGGGGCAAAATAACCGTGGCGGTCACCCACGGTGAGCTAAGAGGAACCCAAATGGCCAGCCCTAAGGCGCTCGTAGCCGGCCCGGAAGAACCGCTCAGGTGGGCTCGTAACGAGCTCGCCTCGGGAAGCGTGTCAGTGGACTGCTGGGGGGTTGGAGTGAGGCGGGCCGCCTTCCCGCCCTCCCAGTAGCCAGGCGGAGTCGCGGAGGGAGGAGTGTCGGTGTTGCGTTGCCGCCTCCTATCACCTCCGCGACTCAAGCAAGGTCACACCGCATGATGCGGCTGTGGGTAGGGGCCGCGGGGGAAGGGAGTGTCGGTGTGTCGTTGCCTCCTGTCCTCCGCGGCGAACATCAGTCGGCAGTGGAGCCCTAAGACCAGAATCCCGCACCACGGGGGCTGGGTTGGCAGGCTCCCTGGCCCCCATGGCCTCACCAGGGGGCGGACTCCGGGGAGTCGTTTCCCACCTGCAGAGGAGGCCAGTGGGCGCGTCCGTGTTCCGGCGCGTCTTGCAGGAGGGTGGAGGAGGGATCCTCCCCGAAGGAGGGCCAGCTTGCCCGGCCAGCGCAAACGGGGAGTCGCGGAGGTGTGCGAAAGCGTTCCCGTAACCTCGCCACGCGACGAAGGTGGAACACCATGGGGTTTTAATCGGTGCGAGTCCGACACCAGCCCACCTTGCCCCCACTGAGTGGGTATGCGTAGGCATTTCCCATGTAAAAAAGGCTCCAAATCAATTTTGAAAACGAAGAAATGAAAATTTTTACAAATGGAAAAAATTACGTTATTATGAAACTAAAGATAACTGGTTAAACTAGACTAGAAATGGCCCTAAATTAAGCTTGGGATGACTATCTTACGATTACACTAAACAAATGCTACAACAAAAACCAATTCGGAATGCCAAGACTCTAATGCACAAAGATATATGTGGATTTAGGTTAAGGTTAGGTTAGGTTAGAGTTAGGCTCAAAATCAACACGAAAAACGACGATGGAGTCAGAGGTCCACCGAACACCCATGCGTTTGCGTGCTGGGTAAGGTGCCAGCAGCAGTGCACAAGCTGGTGACCGCCAGGACGCGTGAGCTGGGGATCTGCTCAGGTAGAATGTTAGGTTAGGCCCATGCTGCTTTCCAGTGCCTGGAAAAGGACACGTGGGCGGTGGGAGTGTCCTGGCCAGGTGAACCGGGCACGCGCTGCTACGCGTACGGAGACCGGGCACAGGGCTAGGTGCAGAGCAACTGCACTCAAATGTCCACTGGGAATTCGCCTATATCTTCGCGTTATTCAGTCCATAGCATGTCAAAGTGTTTTTTCTTGTAATTGCTAGTGTAGTCTAATCATTAGACACCGTTCTTGTGCCGCCCCGTTCAGGCCATTTTATAGTTATTATCACTTACCTTTAAATTTTATACTTACGTAATTCTAATCTAAATTTAAAATTTTTGTTTCTTCCTGGCTTCGTGTTTTGCTCTCGGCGGTCAGTCCCGATCCACAACCATAAATCAAAGGCGAAACCCTGTGAAAACACACAGAACTAAGGAAAAATCCGCTTTTTCTTTGAAACCGAGGTATGAGTGAAGGGGGCCCTGTTTTATAGGAATTCGCCTATATCTTCGTTATTCAGTCCATAGCATGTCAAAATTGTTTTTCTTGTAGTACTAGTGTGAATGCAATCATTAGACACCGTTCTTGTGCCGCATTCAGGCCATTTATAGTTATTATCCTTGCCTTTAAATTTTGTACTTACGTAATTCTAATCTAAATTTAAAAATTTTTTGTTTCTTCCTATTTACCGTGCTGTTTTTGCTCTCGGCCGGTCAGTCCAGTCCACAACCACCAAATGGGCGAAACCCTGTAGAAAACACACAGAACTAGGAAAAATCCGCTTTTCTTTGAAACCGAGGTATGGTGGTGGGGCCCTGTTTTATAGGAATTCGCCTATATCTTCGCGTTATTCAGTCCATAGCATGTCAAATTGTTTTTTCTTAGTACTGGTGTGAGTCTAATCATTGAACTACCGTTCTTGTGCCGCGTTCAGGCCATTTTATGAGTTATTATCACTTACCTTTAAATTTTATACTTTACGTAATTCTAATCTAAATTTAAAATTTTTGTTTCTTCTGGCTTCGTGCTGTTTTGCTCTCGGCGGTCAGTCCGGTCCACAACCACCAAATCAGGCGAAACCCTGTGAAAACACACACAGAACTAGGAAAAATCCGCTTTTTTATCTTCGCGTT
>JAGSMU010000686.1:0-53760 GCA_029286865.1 Teinopalpus imperialis
ATTCAGTCCATAGCATGTCAAAATTGTTTTTCTTGTAATTACTAGTGTAGTCTAATCATTAGACACCGTTCTTGTGCCGCGTTCAGGCCATTTATAGTTATTATCACTTACCTTTAAATTTTATACTTACGTAATTCTAATCTAAATTTAAAATTTTTGTTTCTTCCTGTTCGTGCTGTTTTGCTCTCGGCGGTCAGTCCCGGTCCACAACCACCAAATCAGGCGAAACCCTGTGAAAACACACAGAACTAGGAAAAAATCCGCTTTTTCTTTGAAACCGAGGTATAGTGGTGAGGCCCTGTTTTATAGGAATTCGCCTATATCTTCGCGTTATTCAGTCCATAGCATGTCAAAATTGTTTTTCTTGTAGTACTAGTGTAGTCTAATCATTAGACACCGTTCTTGTGCCGCATTCAGGCCATTTATAGTTATTATCCTTACCTTTAAAATTTTGTACTTACGTAATTCTAATCTAAATTTAAAATTTTTGTTTCTTCCTATTTCTGTGCTGTTTTGCTCTCGGCCGGTCAGTCCAGTCCACAACCACCAAATCAGGCGAAACCCTGTAGAAAACACACAGAACTAGGAAAAAATCCGCTTTTCTTTGAAACCGAGGTATAGTGGTGAGGCCCTGTTTTATAGGAATTCGCCTATATCTTCGCGTTATTCAGTCCATAGCATGTCAAAATTGTTTTTCTTGTAGTACTGGTGTAGTCTAATCATTGAACACCGTTCTTGTGCCGCGTTCAGGCCATTTATAGTTATTATCACTTACCTTTAAATTTTATACTTACGTAATTCTAATCTAAATTTAAAATTTTTGTTTCTTCCTGTTCGTGCTGTTTTGCTCTCGGCGGTCAGTCCGGTCCACAACCACCAAATCAGGCGAAACCCTGTGAAAACACACACAGAACTAGGAAAAAATCCGCTTTTTCTTTGAAACCGAGGTATAGTGGTGAGGCCCTGTTTTATAGGAATTCGCCTATATCTTCGCGTTATTCAGTCCATAGCATGTCAAAATTGTTTTTCTTGTAGTACTAGTGTAGTCTAATCATTAGACACCGTTCTTGTGCCGCGTTCAGGCCATTTATGGATTATTATCACTTACCTTAAATTTTATACTTACGTAATTCTAATCTAAATTTAAAATTTTTGTTTCTTCCTATTTCGTGCTGTTTTGCTCTCGGCCGGTCAGTCGGTCCACAACCACCAAATCAGGCGAAACCCTGTAAGAAAACACACAGAACTGGAAAAATCCGCTTTTCTTTGAAACCGAGGTATAGTGGTGAGGCCCTGTTTTATAGGAATTCGCCTATATCTTCGCGTTATTCAGTCCATAGCATGTCAAAATTGTTTTTCTTGTAGTACTAGTGTAGTCTAATCATTAGACACCGTTCTTGTGCCGCGTTCAGGCCATTTATAGTTATTATCACTTACCTTTAAATTTTATACTTACGTAATTCTAATCCTAAATTTAAAAATTTTTGTTTCTTCCTATTTCGTGCTGTTTTGCTCTCGGCCGGTCAGTCCCGGTCCACAACCACCAAATCAGGCGAAACCCTGTAAGAAAAACACAGAACTAGGAAAAAATCCGCTTTTTCTTTGAAACCGAGGTATAGTGGTGAGGCCCTGTTTTATAGAATTCGCCTATATCTTCGCGTTATTCAGTCCATAGCATGTCAAAATTGTTTTTCTTGTAGTACTAGTGTAGTCTAATCATTAGACACCGTTCTTGTGCCGCGTTCAGGCCATTTATAGTTATTATCACTTACCTTTAAATTTTATACTTACGTAATTCTAATCTAAATTTAAAAATTTTTGTTTCTTCCTATTTCGTGCTGTTTTTGCTCTCGGCCGGTCAGTCCCGGTCCACAACCACCAAATCAGGCGAAACCCTGTAAGAAAACACACAGAACTAGGAAAAAATCCGCTTTTTCTTTGAAACCGAGGTATAGTGGTGAGGCCCTGTTTTATAGGAATTCGCCTATATCTTCGCGTTATTCAGTCCATAGCATGTCAAAATTGTTTTTTCTTGTAGTACTAGTGTAGTCTAATCATTAGACACCGTTCTTGTGCCGCATTCAGGCCATTTATAGTTATTATCACTTACCTTTAAATTTTATACTTACGTAATTCTAATCTAAATTTAAAAATTTTTGTTTCTTCCTATTTCGTGCTGTTTTTGCTCTCGGCGGTCAGTCCCGGTCCATAACCACCAAATCAGGCGAAACCCTGTAAGAAAACACACAGAACTAGGAAAAAATCCGCTTTTTCTTTGAAACCGAGGTATAGTGGTGAGGCCCTGTTTTATAGGAATTCGCCTATATCTTCGCGTTATTCAGTCCATAGCATGTCAAAATTGTTTTTTCTTGTAGTACTAGTGTAGTCTAATCATTAGACACCGTTCTTGTGCCGCATTCAGGCCATTTATAGTTATTATCCTTACCTTTAAAATTTTGTACTTACGTAATTCTAATCTAAATTTAAAATTTTTTGTTCTTCCTATTTCATTGCTGTTTTTGCTCTCGGCCGGTCAGTCGGTCCACAACCACCAAATCAGGCGAAACCCTGTAAGAAAACACACAGAACTAGGAAAAAATCCGCTTTTTCTTTGAAACCGAGGTATAGTGGTGAGGCCCTGTTTTATAGGAATTCGCCTATATCTTCGCGTTATTCAGTCCATAGCATGTCAAAATTGTTTTTCTTGTAGTACTAGTGTAGTCTAATCATTAGACACCGTTCTTGTGCCGCGTTCAGGCCATTTATAGTTATTATCACTTACCTTTAAATTTTATGCTTACGTAATTCTAATCTAAATTTAAAATTTTTGTTTCTTCTATTTCGTGCTGTTTTTGCTCTCGGCCGGTCGGTCCCGGTCCACAACCATAAATCAGGCGAAACCCTGTAGAAAACACACAGAACTAGGAAAAATCCGCTTTTTCTTTGAAACCGAGGTATAGTGGTGAGGCCCTGTTTTATAGGAATTCGCCTATATCTTCGCGTTATTCAGTCCATAGCATGTCAAAATTGTTTTTCTTGTAGTACTAGTGTAGTCTAATCATTAGACACCGTTCTTGTGCCGCGTTCAGGCCATTTATAGTTATTATCACTTACCTTTAAATTTTATACTTACGTAATTCTAATCTAAATTTAAAATTTTTGTTTCTTCCTATTTCGTGCTGTTTTTGCTCTCGGCCGGTCGGTCCCGGTCCACAACCACCAAATCAGGCGAAACCCTGTAGAAAACACACACAGAACTAGGAAAAATCCGCTTTTTCTTTGAAACCGGTATAGTGGTGAGGCCCTGTTTTATAGGAATTCGCCTATATCTTCGCGTTATTCAGTTCATAGCATGTCAAAATTGTTTTTCTTGTAGTACTAGTGTAGTCTAATCATTAGACACCGTTCTTGTGCCGCGTTCAGGCCATTTATGGATTATTATCACTTACCTTTAAATTTTATACTTACGTAATTCTAATCTAAATTTAAAAATTTTTGTTTCTTCCTATTTCGTGCTGTTTTTGCTCTCGGCCGGTCAGTCCCGGTCCACAACCACCAAATCAGGCGAAACCCTGTAAGAAAACACACAGAACTAGGAAAAATCCGCTTTTTCTTTGAAACCGAGGTATAGTGGTGGAGGCCCTGTTTTATAGGAATTCGCCTATATCTTCGCGTTATTCAGTCCATAGCATGTCAAAATTGTTTTTTCTTGTAGTACTAGTGTAGTCTAATCATTAGACACCGTTCTTGTGCCGCGTTCAGGCCATTTATAGTTATTATCACTTACCTTTAAATTTTATACTTACGTAATTCTAATCTAAATTTAAAATTTTTGTTTCTTCCTGTTCGTGCTGTTTTTGCTCTCGGCCGGTCAGTCGGTCCACAACCACCAAATCAGGCGAAACCCTGTAGAAAACACACAGAACTAGGAAAAATCCGCTTTTTCTTTGAAACCGAGGTATAGTGGTGAGGCCCTGTTTTATAGAATTCGCCTATATCTTCGCGTTATTCAGTTCATAGCATGTCAAAATTGTTTTTCTTGTAGTACTAGTGTAGTCTAATCATTAGACACCGTTCTTGTGCCGCATTCAGGCCATTTATAGTTATTATCACTTACCTTTAAATTTTATGCTTACGTAATTCTAATCTAAATTTAAAATTTTTGTTTCTTCCTATTTCGTGCTGTTTTTGCTCTCAGCCGGTCAGTCCCAGTCCACAACCACCAAATCAGGCGAAACCCTGTAAGAAAACACACAGAACTAGGAAAAAATCCGCTTTTTCTTTGAAACCGAGGTATAGTGGTGAGGCCCTGTTTTATAGGAATTCGCCTATATCTTCGCGTTATTCAGTTCATAGCATGTCAAAATTGTTTTTTCTTGTAGTACTAGTGTAGTCTAATCATTAGACACCGTTCTTGTGCCGCGTTCAGGCCATTTATAGTTATTATCACTTACCTTTAAATTTTATACTTACGTAATTCTAATCTAAATTTAAAAATTTTTGTTTCTTCCTATTTCGTGCTGTTTTTGCTCTCGGCCGGTCAGTCCCGGTCCATAACCACCAAATCAGGCGAAACCCTGTAAGAAAACACACAGAACTAGGAAAAAATCCACTTTTCTTTGAAACCGGTATAGTGGTGAGGCCCTGTTTTATAGGAATTCGCCTATATATCTTCGCGTTATTCAGTCCATAGCATGTCAAAATTGTTTTTCTTGTAGTACTAGTGTAGTCTAATCATTAGACACCGTTCTTGTGCCGCGTTCAGGCCATTTATAGTTATTATCCTTACCTTTAAATTTTATGCTTACGTAATTCTAATCTAGAATTTAAAAATTTTTGTTTCTTCCTATTTCGTGCTGTTTTTGCTCTCGGCCGGTCAGTCCCGGTCCACAACCACCAAATCAGGCGAAACCCTGTAAGAAAACACACAGAACTAGGAAAAATCCACTTTTCTTTGAAACCGAGGTATAGTGGTGAGGCCCTGTTTTATAGAATTCGCCTATATCTTCGCGTTATTCAGTCATAGCATGTCAAAATTGTTTTTCTTGTAGTACTGAGTGTAGTCTAATCATTAGACACCGTTCTTGTGCCGCGTTCAGGCCATTTATAGTTATTATCACTTACCTTTAAAATTTTATACTTACGTAATTCTAATCTAAATTTAAAAATTTTTGTTTCTTCCTATTTCGTGCTGTTTTTGCTCTCGGCCGGTCAGTCCCGGTCCACAACCACCAAATCAGGCGAAACCCTGTAAGAAAACACACAGAACTAGGAAAAAATCCGCTTTTTCTTTGAAACCGAGGTATAGTGGTGAGGCCCTGTTTTATAGGAATTCGCCTATATCTTCGCGTTATTCAGTCCATAACGTGTCAAAATTGTTTTTCTTGTAGTACTAGTGTAGTCTAATCATTAGACACCGTTCTTGTGCCGCATTCAGGCCATTTATAGTTATTATCACTTACCTTTAAATTTTATACTTACGTAATTCTAATCTAAATTTAAAATTTTTGTTTCTTCCTATTTCGTGCTGTTTTTGCTCTCGGCCGGTCAGTCCCGGTCCACAACCACCAAATCAGGCGAAACCCTGTAGAAAACACACAGAACTAGGAAAAATCCGCTTTTCTTTGAAACCGAGGTATAGTGGTGAGGCCCTGTTTTATAGGAATTCGCCTATATCTTCGCGTTATTCAGTCCATAGCATGTCAAAATTGTTTTTCTTGTAGTACTAGTGTAGTCTAATCATTAGACACCGTTCTTGTGCCGCGTTCAGGCCATTTATAGTTATTATCCTTACCTTTAAATTTTATACTTACGTAATTCTAATCTAAATTTAAAATTTTTGTTTCTTCTATTTCGTGCTGTTTTTGCTCTCGGCCGGTCGGTCCCGGTCCACAACCACCAAATCAGGCGAAACCCTGTAGAAAACACACACAGAACTAGGAAAAATCCGCTTTTTCTTTGAAACCGGTATAGTGGTGAGGCCCTGTTTTATAGGAATTCGCCTATATCTTCGCGTTATTCAGTCATAGCATGTCAAAATTGTTTTTTCTTGTAGTACTAGTGTAGTCTAATCATTAGACACCGTTCTTGTGCCGCGTTCAGGCCATTTATAGTTATTATCACTTACCTTTAAATTTTATGCTTACGTAATTCTAATCTAAATTTAAAATTTTTGTTTCTTCTATTTCGTGCTGTTTTTGCTCGGCCGGTCAGTCCCGGTCCACAACCACCAAATCAGGCGAAACCCTGTGAAAACACACAGAACTAGGAAAAATCCGCTTTTTCTTTGAAACCGAGGTATAGTGGTGAGGCCCTGTTTTATAGAATTCGCCTATATCTTCGCGTTATTCAGTCCATAGCATGTCAAAATTGTTTTTCTTGTAGTACTAGTGTAGTCTAATCATTAGACACCGTTCTTGTGCCGCGTTCAGGCCATTTATAGTTATTATCACTTACCTTTAAATTTTATGCCCGTAATTCTAATCTAAATTTAAAATTTTTGTTTCTTCCTATTTCGTGCTGTTTTTGCTCTCGGCCGGTCAGTCCCGGTCCACAACCACCAAATCAGGCGAAACCCTGTAAGAAAACACACACAGAACTAGGAAAAATCCGCTTTTTCTTTGAAACCGAGGTATAGTGGTGAGGCCCTGTTTTATAGGAATTCGCCTATATCTTCGCGTTATTCAGTCCATAGCATGTCAAAATTGTTTTTCTTGTAGTACTAGTGTAGTCTAATCATTAGACACCGTTCTTGTGCCGCGTTCAGGCCATTTATAGTTATTATCACTTACCTTTAAATTTTATACTTACGTAATTCTAATCTAAATTTAAAATTTTTGTTTCTTCTATTTCGTGCTGTTTTTGCTCTCGGCCGGTCAGTCCCGGTCCACAACCACCAAATCAGGCGAAACCCTGTAGAAAACACACAGAACTAGGAAAAAATCCGCTTTTTCTTTGAAACCGAGGTATAGTGGTGAGGCCCTGTTTTATAGGAATTCGCCTATATCTTCGCGTTATTCAGTCCATAGCATGTCAAAATTGTTTTTCTTGTAGTACTAGTGTAGTCTAATCATTAGACACCGTTCTTGTGCCGCGTTCAGGCCATTTATAGTTATTATCACTTACCTTTAAATTTTATACTTACGTAATTCTAATCTAAATTTAAAATTTTTGTTTCTTCTATTTCGTGCTGTTTTTGCTCTCGGCCGGTCAGTCCCGGTCCACAACCACCAAATCAGGCGAAACCCTGTAAGAAAACACACAGAACTAGGAAAAATCCGCTTTTTCTTTGAAACCGAGGTATAGTGGTGAGGCCCTGTTTTATAGGAATTCGCCTATATCTTCGCGTTATTCAGTCCATAGCATGTCAAAATTGTTTTTCTTGTAGTACTAGTGTAGTCTAATCATTAGACACCGTTCTTGTGCCGCGTTCAGGCCATTTATAGTTATTATCACTTACCTTTAAATTTTATACTTACGTAATTCTAATCTAAATTTAAAATTTTTGTTTCTTCCTATTTCGTGCTGTTTTTGCTCTCGGCCGGTCGGTCGGTCACAACCATCGAATCAGGCAAAACCTGTAAGAAAACACACAGAACTAGGAAAAATCCGCTTTTCTTTGAAACCGGTATAGTGGTGAGGCCCTGTTTTATAGGAATTCGCCTATATCTTCGCGTTATTCAGTCCATAGCATGTCAAAATTGTTTTTCTTGTAGTACTAGTGTAGTCTAATCATTAGACACCGTTCTTGTGCCGCGTTCAGGCCATTTATAGTTATTATCACTTACCTTTAAATTTTATACTTACGTAATTCTAATCTAAATTTAAAAATTTTTGTTTCTTCCTATTTCGTGCTGTTTTTGCTCTCGGCCGGTCAGTCGGTCCACAACCGCAAATCAGGCGAAACCCTGTAGAAAACACACAGAACTGGAAAAATCCGCTTTTTCTTTGAAACCGAGGTATAGTGGTGAGGCCCTGTTTTATAGAATTCGCCTATATCTTCGCGTTATTCAGTCCATAGCATGTCAAAATTGTTTTTCTTGTAGTACTGAGTGTAGTCTAATCATTAGACACCGTTCTTGTGCCGCGTTCAGGCCATTTATAGTTATTATCACTTACCTTTAAATTTTATACTTACGTAATTCTAATCTAAATTTAAAAATTTTTGTTTCTTCCTATTTCGTGCTGTTTTTGCTCTCGGCCGGTCGGTCGGTCCACAACCACCAAATCAGGCGAAACCCTGTGAAAACACACAGAATTAGGAAAAATCCGCTTTTTCTTTGAAACCGAGGTATAGTGGTGAGGCCCTGTTTTATAGGAATTCGCCTATATCTTCGCGTTATT
The DNA here is from genome assembly GCA_029286865.1 of Teinopalpus imperialis. Taxonomy (NCBI): domain Eukaryota; kingdom Metazoa; phylum Arthropoda; class Insecta; order Lepidoptera; family Papilionidae; genus Teinopalpus; species Teinopalpus imperialis. The sequence goes on from JAGSMU010000686.1 coordinate 8,344, forward strand.
CAGTCCATAGCATGTCAAAATTGTTTTTCTTGTAGTACTGAGTGTAGTCTAATCATTAGACACCGTTCTTGTGCCGCGTTCAGGCCATTTATAGTTATTATCACTTACCTTTAAATTTTATGCTTACGTAATTCTAATCTAAATTTAAAATTTTTGTTTCTTCCTATTTCGTGCTGTTTTTGCTCTCGGCCGGTCAGTCGGTCCACAACCACCAAATCAGGCGAAACCCTGTAAGAAAACACACAGAACTAGGAAAAATCCGCTTTTTCTTTGAAACCGGTATAGTGGTGAGGCCCTGTTTTATAGAATTCGCCTATATCTTCGCGTTATTCAGTCCATAGCATGTCAAAATTGTTTTTCTTGTAGTACTAGTGTAGTCTAATCATTAGACACCGTTCTTGTGCCGCGTTCAGGCCATTTATAGTTATTATCCTTACCTTTAAATTTTATACTTACGTAATTCTAATCTAAATTTAAAATTTTTGTTTCTTCCTATTTCGTGCTGTTTTTGCTCTCGGCGGTCAGTCCCGGTCCACAACCACCAAATCAGGCGAAACCCTGTAGAAAACACACAGAACTAGGAAAAATCGCCCGCCCACCCTCCCAGTTCTCATTGCTAAGGTGGATTTTGTGTACCACTATTTTGTATAAATAAACTAATTTTGTTTTCTTAACTTAAAACTCACCATCTACATAAATATGGCCGCACCGACCTCCGAACCGGTCTCCTCCTGCCTCTGCCGAAGAGGTGGTCGACATCGACTCATTCTCGGAAGTCGTGAGCAAACTCACCGCGCGCATTAACTCAGCCCTAAATGAAGGCAGAAGTGTGACTGTCGCTAGCAAGCGTATCATCAGCAACGCAACAGAGGAGATCCGGAGAGCCACTAGGGCGCTATCCACGGTGGTTTCTGCCCCCACTACGACCCCTCTAGGAGACATAAAGAGAGAAATCACCCTCTGTATGCGTGAAGAGATAGCCGAAATCAAAAAGATGGTTACGAACACTATCTCGTCTTCGCAAACGCGTACCTCCTATGCCCAAGCGACAGCCACTGTCAGCGGCCAGGGTCTCCCAATACATACGAATAGGCAATCCGCTGCTTCTCCTCGCCCTGTGACTAAACCTGCTATTATATTTAGCACAACGGCTGAAGTAAAGACCAAGCAAGAAGTAGTTGATGTTTTCAAGAAAAGCATTAATTATAGAGGCTCTAAATACGCACCGGCACGGATTCAGCCCGTGTCAAATAATAAACTTAGGATCGAATTTGACTGCGAGAAAGACATGAAGGATACACTCACGCGACTCCAAGACAGACCAGAAGTAAGGGCTGAGCCTGTCCGCAGGCTTCAACCCATGTTCATCCTCAAGGGCATCTCCGCCGATACTCCTGTTGAGGATCTGGTAGACATCATCAAGACACAAAATGCAGAGATGTCGGATATGATCGTTAAACAAGACGACCTCAAGTTCTGCTTTAAGCGGAACAATAGGAACCAAGCCTATACAATGCCGTATTCCGTGCCATTCCCACCGTCTGGCGTAAAATGGTCAGCATGAGCAGAGTATATGTAGAATACCAACGCATCCACGTAGAAGAATTCTCACCCTTCATACAATGTCACCGATGCTTACAATTTGGTCACACTAAAAACAGATGCCCATCCGAAAACCACCCATGCGCCCACTGCGCTGACAACACGCACCAACTGGATACCTGCCCAAACAAGACGACACCTGACGCCGCTCGATGCATTAACTGCCTTGCGCACAATCATAAATTTAACTCCCAACTTGACACTAAACATAAGGCCACCTCCATCACCTGTCCGAGACTGCGAGCCATGAAAGAAAAAATCATCAACAGAATCGATTATGGATCTACACAATAAATTAAAGTTAATACAGTGCAACATCGATAAGTCAAAACAATGTCTTCATGAATTTATTCTTTCATTTATGGCTGGCCAGTATCAAATCGCGTTAGTATCAGAACCGTACGTAGGCTCGAGCAACGTTTTGAGACCAATACCAGGAATTGACGTTTACCAATTTTCCAACGGTAACAGGGTGAAAGCTTGCATTCTGGTTAAACCCAAGTGCGGATCTGTACTGGGCTTATCCCAGTATTCAGATAACAATCTGTGCGCGGTGCAATTGAGCATCGGAGGACAAAGGTCTACATTGCATCCGTCTATGTGGAACCAAACAACGATCCCGATAACACATTGCAAAATTGGAAACCTTCTTGAAGATGACCAGTAATTCCCACCAGTTGGTGAGTGGCGACTTCAACGGATGGCACCCTATATGGGGAAGCGACAGGGCCAACGCGAGGGGCTTTAGTGTAGTCAATATGGCGTACGGGAATGATATGTTCTTCTGCAACGAAGGAGTAACACCGACCTTCGTAACGACCTCGCACGGACAACTGTGTCACTCACTTATCGACCTCACTTTCGCCTCCTCCTCCATATACGACAGGGTGACGGATTGGAGAGTCAATCTAGACATATGCCCGTCTTCTCAGCACAGAGCGATTACATTTAGCATCGCAACTGACGGCAATATGAGTACGAAGAAGAGAGCAACTACTACCTTCAAGTATAACACCCAAAGAGTTAAATGGGACGAGATAAGGGCTTCGTTCGAGTCTATGATAGGGAGCGAATGCCAAAGATATTCCCCTCAATAGAGATGCAAGAATGTGAATTAGAAGATTTAGTCACCCATGTCACCTCGACGATACAATCTGTGTGCGACAAGCTAATCCCAAAATCCCGCGGTCGAAAATACAAGTGCCCATGGTGGACTGAGGAACTAGAAGGCTTAAAAGGGAGGTAATCCGTAATCATCACAAACTTCAAAACTGTGTCGACAGAAAAACCGCTAGACGAAGCACTTCGAGAGAAACAACGCCTCAAAGAAGCGTACTCCAAGGCATTTAGGGAGACATCCACAAAGAACTTCCGGGAATTTTGTGGAAAGCAAGGCAAAGAAGACGTGTGGTCTGTAACAAATAGAATCATTAAACTAAGACCACCCGCGCAACCTCCGGCAACAATAAAAAGGACGACGGCTCATTTACAACCTCCAACTCAGAAACAGCGCATACTCTTCTTGATCAATTTTATCCAAACGATGATTTCAACGACACCCCTAATCAAACCACTGCTAGATCTTTCTCCACGTTTGCACCAAATACGCCATGCGAACCACCTTTCACCTTTGATGAAATCGTAACCTGCCTCAAATGTATGAATCCCAACAAAGCACCCGGTACTGACCACCTGACGTCGGATGTTGTCTGCTATTCGCCGAATGCTTTCCCGATCTCATCACCTCTATCATGAATAGATGTTTAAAGCTCGGCTACTTCCCTAAAATATGGAAGCGAGCGCTAATCAAAATTCTTCCCAAGCCGAATAAAGATGAGCAAACAAATACATCCTCCTTTCGTCCCATAGGCAATTAACATCTTTGGAAAACTACTGGAAAAACTCATCATACGTAGACTCACATTCTTCACGCACAAAATAACCTGTCCAATCCCAATCAATACGGCTTCAAGGAACAAACCTCAACCATCCACGCTCTCTCGAACTTCATAAACAACACAACCCAAGCCAAAGCTGATCACGAACACGTAATTGCCGTCTCCTTAGATATAAAGGCGGCATTCGGTGCGCTTGGTGGCCGGCTATATATCGTAGATTACACAGAATAAAATGCCCACGCAATATATATAATATTTTAGACAGTTACTTCCAGCATCGCATCGCGGTACTGAACTTTGGCGACAACTCGGCCAACAAAACGTTGACAAGAGGATGCGTGCAGGGCTCTGTCTGTGGTCCATTCCTTTGGAATTTGTTGGTAGACGAGCTCCTCGACACAGATATGCCTTCAGGATGTACAGTCCAAGCTTTCGCCGACGACATCCTGCTTTTAGTCCACCATAAAGATATAAGGGAATTGCAACATAACGCCAACCGCGCCCTTAATATCATTGCCGAATGGGGGCATGAGACAAAGCTCTCATTTAGCGTAGCCAAAACTCAGGCCATAGCGTTCACCAACAAGGCCGCCACATGTAAGCTGCGTATGTCAGGCCAAGATATATATTTTTTCCAATCAAATTAAACTGCTAGGTCTCATAATAGATAAAAAAACTTAAGTTCATAAAACACGTTGAGTATATTATAAATAAAGCCCGCAAACTATATAGTCGTCTTATAACATTTGTTAAGCCCACTTGGGGCATACATCCAGAGAACATTTCTATTATCTATAAACACGTCATAGAACCGATAGTCTGCTACGCAGCTTCAGTCTGGGGTGGCGCTATCGAATATCGCTGCGTTATTGATAATCTTCTCTCCATGCAGCGTTGTTTCGCATTAAGAATGATTGGAGGGTTCAGAACGGTGAGCACTGTCGCTTCTATATCTCTAGCCCAACTAAGCCCACTGCCTGCAAAAATTAAAGAGCAAGCAAACAACGAACACACTCGAATTACTGGAAAAACTAACTTTCTACCCGGGGACATCATCTTGGATGCACCTGCAAAACCTAGAGATCTACTACATCCATCGTTACGGAAACCTATTGAACACAGAGGAATTGACCCTACCGACATCAGTGAACCTAATTCATACCTCATTTTTACGGACGGGAGTAAATATGACTCGAAAGTTGGCGCAGCAGTGGTCATCCACAAACCAGGAGGCACCAAATTAACCACCAAATATAAACTCCATAACTCATGCTCAGTTTTTCAAGCCGAACTGCTGGCAGTCTCTAAGGCCTGTCAGTGGGTAGTGGAGAACAATGCCACACCCACATATATATTCTCAGACAGCAAATCCGGACTACAGGAAATCGCGAACCCCGACAGTCACAACTCCCTAGTGGCATCAATACATAAAATGTTACAATACTGCCGTGATACCAACTTGACCATAAACTTTCTCTGGATAAAAGGCCATTCTGGTATCCTTGGAAACGAGGAAGCTGACGTGGCGGCGAAGAGTGCAGCTGCTTCCCATCGTAGTTTTGAGTTCTCCAGATTTCCAATGAGTTATATCAAATACCTTAACCGACAATGCACAATAAATGAAATGAAGTCCTTTTACGCCCAAGACAATAAATGCCTATACACCAAAACCATAATTCCCACATTTGAAGATATCAACCCAATTATAAACGCCTTGAAACCTAACTTTGCCATCACACAATTCCTTACCAATCACGGTTACCATAAAGAATATCTTCATAGATTCAAAATCACTGACAATGACAAATGTCCATGCGACAACTCAAGCGTTCAATCCATGGCTCACCTCATCCAAACATGCCCTATATTCAATAGAACCAGATTAAACCATGAAATGATATGCACAACACTAAAGATCGCACCATATGCATTACCGGAAGTCATAACAAAGAAAGTAGTACAGAGACCTTCAGAACACACATCGAATTCATTGTTAGCAGGCTAAAGGAGATCAACAAAAATCACAATACTTAATATAATAATTTAAACATAATCTATTGTATTTTAATTCTTTTTATAATAATTTAAACATAATCTATTGTATTTTGTTTCTTTTTAAGTTCTTTTCGTAGTAATAAGTAAAATAACAAAACACGACATCGGGCTTATCATCGCATAAATGTGCTATTAAAAAAAAAACGTAATGAACAATCACATTACCGATGAAGACACTAATTAATTGATTAACAAATTTTATCAAAATAACGATGATAAGCACATGAAACTTCCGAGTAAGCCAAATTCGATTAAAAGAATAAATAACAAATATCCATCGCCAAGAGAAATTGTATACCGATAGCAATTTCTTTTGGTAAAAAGATATAGTCCAAAAAAAAAAAAAAAACCTAACCTAACCTAACCTAACCTAACCTAACCTAACCTAACCTTTTTTTTTTTTTTTTTTTACATGGGGAAATGCCTACGCATACCCACCCCTGCGGGGGCAAGGGTGGGTTATGTCGGACTCGCACCGACTAAAACCCCATGGTGTTCCACCTTCGTCGCGTATAGCGGGGCCACGGGAACGCTTTCGCACACCTCCGCGACCCCGCCTGCGCTGGCCGGCAAGCCGGCCCCTCCTTCGGGGGGAGGACATCCTCCTCTCCACCCCTCTCCTGCAAGGCACGCCGGAACACAGACGCGCCTTCCATCTCGGCCTCCTCTGTAGGTGGGAAACGGACTCCCCCGAGTCCGCCCCCCAGAGGCCATGGGGGCTAGGAAAGCACTAAGCCAACCCAGCCCCCTGCGGCGGATCTGGTCTGCGGCTCCACCGCCGACCGATGTTCGGCCGCGGAGGGAGAGCGGCAACGAAACACCGACACTCCTCTTCCCCCGCGGCCCCACCACAGCCGCATCATGCGGTGCGACCCCCGCTTGAGTCGCGGAGGATAGGGAGAGCGGCAACGCAACACCGACACTCCTCTCCCTCCGCGACTCCGCCTCGGCTACTGGGGGCGGGGAAGGCGGCCTCGCTCCGCCACTTCCACCCCAGCAGTCCACCGGCACGCTTCCGAGGTGAGCTCATTACGAGCCCACCCGGGCAGCCACCTCAGGCCAGCCACAGAGCGCCTTAGGCCGGCCATTTGGGTTCCACCCAGCTTCACCGTGGGTGACCAAGCCACGGTTACTAAGCCCGCTACGACAAAGCGAGAACCCTTCGGGGGAACCTAACCTAACCTAACTAACCTAACCTAACCTAACCTAACTAACCTAACCTAACCTAACCTAACCTAACCTAACCTAACCTAACCTAACCTAACCCTAACCACCTATATGTTTGTGTATTAGAGTCTTAGGCATTCCAAATTGGTTTTTTGTTGTAGCATTTGTTCAGTGTAATCGTTAGACAGTCATCCTGCGCCGCATTTAGGCCATTTCTAGTCTAGTTGTAATCAGTTATTTTTAGTTTCATAATTACGTAATTTTATTCCATTTGTAAAATTTCCATGTCTTCGTTTTTCGTGCTGATTTTGTAACCTAACCTAACCTAACCTAACCTAACCTAACCTAACCTAACCTAACCTAACCTAGCCTAACCTAACCTAGCCTAACCTAACCTAACCTAACCTAACCTAACTAACCTAACCTAACCTAACCTAGCCTAACCTAACCTAGCCTAACCTAACCTAGCCTAACCTAACCTAACCTAGCCTAACCTAACCTAACTAACCTAACCTAACTAACCTAACCTAACCTAACCTAACTAACCTAACCTAGCCTAACCTAACCTAACCTAACCTAACCTAGCCTAACCTAACCTAGCCTAACCTAACCTAGCCTAACCTAACCTAACCCTAACCACCTATATCTTTGTGTATTAGAGTCTTAAGCATTCCAAATTGGTTTTTTGTTGTAGCATTTGTTCAGTGTAATCGTTAGACAGTCATCCTGCGCCGCATTTAGGCCATTTCTAGTCTAGTTGTAATCAGTTATTTTTAGTTTCATAATTACGTAATTTTATTCCATTTGTAAAAATTTTCATGTCTTCGTTTTTCGTGCTGATTTTGTAACCTAACCTAACCTAGCCTAACCTAACCTAACCTAACCTAGCCTAACCTAACCTAGCCTAACCTAACCTAGCCTAACCTAACCTAACCTAGCCTAACCTAACCTAACTAACCTAACCTAGCCTAACCTAACCTAACCTAGCCTAACCTAACCTAGCCTAACCTAACCTAGCCTAACCTAACCTAGCCTAACCTAACCTAGCCTAACCTAACCTAACCTAGCCTAACCTAACCTAGCCTAACCTAACCTAACCTAGCCTAACCTAACCTAACCTAACTAACCTAACCTAGCCTAACCTAACCTAACCTAGCCTAACCTAACCCTAACCACCTATATCTTTGTGTATTAGAGTCTTAAGCATTCCAAATTGGTTTTTTGTTGTAGCATTTGTTCAGTGTAATCGTTAGACAGTCATCCTGCGCCGCATTTAGGCCATTTCTAGTCTAGTTGTAATCAGTTATTTTTAGTTTCATAATTACGTAATTTTATTCCATTTGTAAAAATTTTCATGTCTTCGTTTTTCGTGCTGATTTTGTAACCTAACCTAACCTAACCTAACTAACCTAACCTAGCCTAACCTAACCTAACCTAACCTAGCCTAACCTAACCTAACCTAACCTAGCCTAACCTAACCTAACCTAACCTAGCCTAACCTAACCTAACCTAACCTAGCCTAACCTAACCTAACCTAACCTAGCCTAACCTAACCTAACCTAGCCTAACCTAACCTAGCCTAACCTAACCTAACCTAGCCTAACCTAACCTAACCCTAACCACCTATATCTTTGTGTATTAGAGTCTTAAGCATTCCAAATTGGTTTTGTTGTAGCATTTGTTCAGTGTAATCGTTAGACAGTCATCCTGCGCCGCATTTAGGCCATTTCTAGTCTAGTTGTAATCAGTTATTTTTAGTTTCATAATTACGTAATTTTATTCCATTTGTAAAATTTTCATGTCTTCGTTTTTCGTGCTGATTTTGTAACCTAACCTAACCCTAACCACCTATATCTTTGTGTATTAGAGTCTTAAGCATTCCAAATTGGTTTTTGTTGTAGCATTTGTTCAGTGTAATCGTTAGATTTCTACCCAGTCATAAAAATATAAAATTCATATTCGACTAAAAAATGATCGGAATACGCACACCAACAAAAAAGGCCACCAAAGCCGCATGCGAGGACCTTCCGAAGGCTACATCTGTGAGCGTCACAGAAGACTTACACATGTCGTGCCCCCTAGAAGCAGAGGTCATCCCCTCCACGAGCACACCTGTGGTGAGCAGTGAAGTGGCAGTGCAGGTGCTCCCTCCAAGCTCTAGAGGGTCGTTGTCAAGGTCCGCTGTTAACGATGGGTCTCTGGTTGAACAGAAACAATCAGGCAAGACTGGCACACTGGCGCTCCGCCAAAAACAGAAGTTAGCGACCTCTCAGGATGCAAAAGAAAAGGACCGCAGACCATCAGCCTCGGAAGAGGCGCAAAAGACAGAGGTGACCAAATATGCGGATCGCTTAACTGAGGCTCGGGCCTGCCTCCACAAAGCCAAGCTGAATTTGAACAATTCAAGAAATCTGAGGACTGATATAAAGACGGAGGTCACTCAGGCAATAGAGAGGCTCTATCAGCTGGTCAAGGAGGCAGAAAAAGACAGGAGTCCAGGGACAGAAAGGAAGGAAAAGGAGTTAGAAAAGAAGACGAAAGATTCAGAAGGAAAAAGGGAGAAAAGAAAAGAAGAAACAGAAAGCATATTTTTAAGAAAACTAGAGGAACACGGGAAGCTTCTAGAAGAGAACAAGAAAGAAATGGAAAAGCTAAAGAAGAGTTAAAAAGCAAGAATTTAAAGAAGATAGAAGGTCATACGCAAGCGTGGCGGCTAAACCATCAACGAGATTACCTTCGAGAATACAGCTATGCACTCAGTTGCGATCACCTCAAACGATGAGAAAGAGACAGGAGACCAAGTGCTGGACAGAATAAGGAAAGTAGTAAATGCCAAGGAAGAAGGACTAAAGATTGATAAAATCCGAAAAGCAAAAGATAGAAAAATTATAGTAGGATGTTGTACGCAGGATGAAATAAATAAGGTAAAAGAAAATATAATAAAGGCAGGAACCAATCTTAAAGTTGAAGAAATTAAAACAAAGATCCACTTATTATACTTAGAGACGTGATGCAATACAACAACGACGAGGATATTGTTATGGCTTTAAAGGTCCAAAACAAACATCTTTTAAAGGACATAAGCGAGGAAAGCAAGAGAATTGAAGTTAAGTACAGGAAGAAAACAAGGAATCCGCTCACATCGCACGTAGTGCTGAAGGTCTCTCCCCCGATATGGAATCGCCTTACACAAGCAGGGATAGTTCACGTTGATCTCCAGAGAGTGAGGGTAGAAGATCAATCCCCACTAATTCAGTGTTCACGATGCCTAGGATATGGGCACAGCAAGCGGCTATGCACGGAGACGATAGATGTGTGCAGCCACTGCGGAGGCCCGCATCTCAGAGCAGCAATTGAAATGCTCTCTGGAGAAATGCCAACGTGCCGAAACTGTTCGAGAGCAAAAATGGACAGGAGAGACCATAACGCGTTTAGCATGGACTGCCCTGTGAGAAGGAAATGGGAGTCACTTGCAAGGTCCACCATAGCTTATTGCTAAGGTGGTCCCGGGCTCAAAAAGGCACCAAAACAACGTCGACCATCGATATCACGCGATCCAGGCAAACTTACAGAGGAGTGAGCTAGCTACGGCCGAACTAATCACGGAAGCAGCCAGGCGCAAAATAATGTTCGCCATGATCCAGGAGCCTTATATAGGACGAATCGGGGAGATGAGGCAATATCCGGGGACAAGAACAGTACAATGCACTAGGAACCTTAATACCGGAAAAGTGGTAAAGGCTGCCATTGTACTGTTCGACGACACCATAGACGTCATCCAGTGTCCCAACCTTATGTCTGAAAACATTGCTGTTGCCAGACTGAGGACAGGGGCCTGGGAGATAGGGGTGGTGTCTGTCTATCTAGAAGGAGACAAACCTATCGAACCATACCTGGACAAGATTAGAGCAGCCGTAAAAGGTATAGGAACTGGAAGCGTGATACTAGGTGGTGACGTAAACGCGTGGAGCACATGGTGGGGCAGTAGAGCAACAGATACCAGGGGGGTAGAAGTGGCGGCGGTCCTTGATGACATGGAGTTTCATATACTGAACACAGGAACCGAGCCCACCTTTGACACCTTCCGAGGAGGTAGGAGGTTCTCCAGCTGTGTAGATGTAACTACCTGCTCGACAAGTCTACTCGGTAGGATAGATAACTGGAGACTGGCGGAAGATATATCCAGCTCGGACCACAAGGCGATTCTATTCGAAATAAATCTAACAAAATCAATAGGGAACAACATAGAGAACAACTAGAAAATACAATACTAAAAAAGCAAACTGGAGTGAATTTAATGAAAACTAGCACATAAATGGAAAAATAAAAACATAACTAGAACTGAGATAGCTAAAATAGAAAACAGTAATGAAATAGAAGAATAATATCCGAATATACAGACACCATATTAGAAATTTGTGAAGACAATATACCCAAGTTGGGAAAGAAAACACGAATAGAGATGCCTTGGTGGACTCGAGAACTAGACGAGCTTAAAAAGAAGTTTTGAGGAAAAAGAGGAGAATATCAAACGCCGCACCAGTCCGCCGAGAATGGGTTGTCGAACAATATCTCCAGGTTAAAGAGAGATACCAAATGGAAGCGAAAAGGCTCGCACAGAAAGCTGGAAGGAGTTTTGTGGAAACAACAAAAGGAGTCAATGTGGAACGGGATATACAGAGTGATTGGCCGCACAACTGTGAGACAGGAGGACATTCCTCTCATCCATAATAGCACAGTTTTAGAAGGGGAAGAATCAGCCAAGGCTTTAGCTGAAGCATTTTATCCGGAGGATGAAGCTCAAGAAGATGAAGAGGAGCACAAACAAGTGCGATTAGAAGCGGAAAAAGTGAACCAATACACACAGGACGAAACATGTGACCCTCCGTTTACAGAGGAAGAATTGATATGGGCAGCGTCAAGCTTTAACCCGAAGAAAGCTCCTGGTAGAGATGGTCTCACGGCGGACATCTGTTTGGCGGCCATTACCCTAGACCCTGAACTGTTCTTGGCTTTAGCGAATAAGTGCCTCAATTTTGCTTGCTTTCCCAAGAGGTGGAAAGAAGCAACAGTGGTCGCTTTAAGAAAACCAAATAAAGACGATTACACGCACCCCAAGTCATACAGGCCGATTGGGCTATTGCCTGTATTAGGAAAAGATCCTTGAAAAGATGATCATTCGGAGGATCAAATGGTACACCATACCCGAAACCAACAAGCGACAATACGGGTTTATACCACAGCGCAGTACCGAGGACTCCCTCTATGACATGATACAGTTTATAAAAACAAAACTTAGTGATAAGAAATTAATGGTGCTGATATCATTAGACATAGAGGAGCATTTGATAATGCGTGGTGGCCAGCGATAAGGTGTAGATTAGCGGAGACCAAATGTCCGGCAAACCTGAGGCGCCTGGTAGATAACTACCTTAAAGACAGGACAGTGCGAGTCAGGTATGCAGGAGCAGAATGGATCAGAGAGACTAGTAAGGGGTGCGTGCAAGGATCGATAGGCGGACCAACATTTTGGAACCTATTACTAAACCCACTGTTGGGAGAGCTGGAAAAGCGAGGTGACTATTGTCAAGCCTTCGCGGATGATGTGGTCCTGATTTTCTCTGGAGATTCGACAGTAGAAGTGCAAGAGCGGGCCAATGTAGCTCTCACGCATGTTCAGAAGTGGGGCACTAAGAATAAACTCAATTTCGCACCACATAAGACAAAAGCCATGGTAATTACAAATAAGTTAAAATATGACTTACCACTTCTGAACATGTGCAATAAGAGTATAGAATTGTCCCGTGAAATCAAAATACTTGGCCTCACAGTTGACGACAGGTTGACGTTCAATACGCACGTAAAGAACGTGTGCCGCAAGGCACAAAACTTGTACAGTCAACTGTCGAGGACTGCAAAGATTCATTGGGGCTCAAACTTACATAATTAGGACCATATATACAGCTGTAGTGGAACCGGTAGTAACATACGCCGCAAGCGCATGGGCACCAGCAGCAGATAAAATAAAAACACGAAAGCAGCTCGAGTTGGTACAGCGAGGATTCGTACAAAAAATTATAAAGGCATATAAAACAGTATCCCTAAACTCTGCACTACTGCTCGCTGGGCTGCTTCCCTTAGATCTGCGGATCCGAGAAGCAGCCGCACTTATGAAGTGAAAAAAGGTTACTCCCTGCGAGTAGTGGGAGACCGCGAACTGGAGAGGCAGGTGGCCTTCGAGGAGACACTACATCCAGTGGATCAAGTAGGGCTGCAATTCACATGCTTTGGTGAAGGTCCACAAATAGACCAGCAATCTACTCAGGACCATATTAGAATATATACAGACGGGAGTAAGATTGAAGGAAAAGTTGGAGCAGCATTATCCATCTGGAAGCATGACGCAGAAAGGAGTACCCATAAATTTAAGTTGAAACTTCTGCACCGTATATCAGGCGGAATTGCTGGCACTACTTGAGGCTACTAACTTTGCTCTCCAAGACCAGGCACGAATGTGTAGCGTATACAGTGACTCCAGGTCTGCCTTACAAACGATCATTCAGAGCGATTCCCTCCATCCCCTAGCGATGAGTGCCAGGAAAAACATATACAGATTGGCAAAAGATGGTAAAATATTTAAACTTTTTTGGATTAAAGCACACGCAGGATTGGAGGGAAACGAAAGAGCAGATAAGCTGGCAAAAGAAGCAGCACAAAAAATTAAAACAAAACCGAAATATGAAAAAATGCCGATTTCATTCGTCAAGCGCCAGATTCGGTTAGATTCGATTGACGAATGGAATCGAAGATATAAAGAACAAAAAACAGGGTCCACAACTAAAGCCTTTTTCCCGGATACTGAAGGTACCCTGTAGTAAGAAAACTACAGATGAACGCACAATTAGTACAGAAGAATTGACAGGGCACGGTGGGTTCTCCGAGTACTTGCATAGATTCAAATGCAAGGAGATTCAGCGTGCTCAGACGACGATAAGGTGGAAAGTGTGATCCACCTAATCACAGAATGTCCCATATACAGCAAAGAGAGAATGGATATGGAGATAGAATTAGTTATAAAATTAGCAGAAATAATATACATGAAATTATTAGAAATAAGGAATCTAGGGATAAGTTTATTAGTTTCTGTAAATATATCGCAGGCAAAGTAATAAATAAGAATAAATAATAGGGTAGTACAACAATAGAGACAGATCTATTATACACTATATAGTGCTAGCTTAAGTAACACATACATATACACTTATATAAAAAGGAAAAAAAAAAAAAAAAAAAAAAAAAAAAAAAAAAAAAAAAAAAAAAAAAAAAAAAAAAAAAAAAAAAAAAAAAAAAAAAAAAAAAAAAAAAAAAAAAAAAAAAAAAAAAAAAAAAAAAAAAAAAAAAAAAAAAAAAAAAAAAAAAAAAAAAAAAAAAAAAAAAAAAAAAAAAAAAAAAAAAAAAAAAAAAAAAAAAAAAAAAAAAAAAAAAAAAAAAAAAAAAAAAAAAAAAAAAAAAAAAAAAAAAAAAAAAAAAAAAAAAAAAAAAAAAAAAAAAAAAAAAAAAAAAAAAAAAAAAAAAAAAAAAAAAAAACCTAACCTAACCTAACCTTAACCTAACCTAACCTAACTCTAACCCTAACCACCTATATCTTTGTGTATTAGGAGTCTTAAGCATTCCAAAATGGTTTTTGTTGTAGCATTTGTTCAGTGTAATCGTTAGACAGTCATCCCAGCCGCATTTAGGCCATTTCAGTCTAGTTGTAATCAGTTATTTTTAGTTTCCATAATTACGTAATTTTATTCCACTTGTAAAAATTTTCATGTCTTCGTTTTTCGTGCTGATTTTGTAACCCAACCTAACCTAACCTAACCTTAACCTAACCTAACTCTAACCTAACCTAACCTTAACCTAACCTAACCTTAACCTAACCTAACTCTAACCTAACCTAACCTTAACCTAACCTAACTCTAACTCTAACCTAACCTAACTCTAACTCTAACCTAACCCTAACCACCTATATCTTTTGTGTGTATTAGAGTCTTACGCATTCCAAATTGGTTTTTGTTGTAGCATTTGTTCAGTGTAATCGTTAGACAGTCATCCTGCGCCGCATTTAGGCCATTTCAGTCTAGTTGTAATCAGTTATTTTTAGTTTCATAATTACGCAATTTTATTCCACTTGTAAAAATTTTCATGTCTTCGTTTTTCGTGCTGATTTTGTAACCCAACCTAACCTAACCTAACTCTAACCTAACCTAACCTAACCTAACCTAACCACCTATATCTTTTGTGTGTATTAGAGTCTTACGCATTCCAAATTGTTTTTGTTGTAGCATTTGTTCAGTGTAATCGTTAGACAGTCATCCTGCGCCGCATTTAGCCATTTCTAGTCTAGTTGTAATCAGTTATTTTTAGTTTCATAATTACGCAATTTTATTCCACTTGTAAAAATTTTCATGTCTTCGTTTTTCGTGCTGATTTTGTAACCCAACCTAACCTAACTCTAACTCTAACCTAACCTAACCTAACCTAACCTAACCTAACCTAACCTTAACCTAACCTAACCTAACCTAACTCTAACTCTAACCTAACCTAACCTAACTCTAACTCTAACCTAACCTAACTCTAACCCTAACCACCTATATCTTGTGTATTAGAGTCTTACGCATTCCAAATTGGTTTTTGTTGTAGCATTTGTTCAGTGTAATCGTTAGACAGTCATCCCAGCCGCATTTAGGCCATTTCTAGTCTAGTTGTTATCAGTTATTTTTAGTTTCATAATTACGTAATTTTATTCCACTTGTAAAAATTTTCATGTCTTCGTTTTTCGTGCTGATTTTGTAACCCAACCTAACCTAACCTAACCCTAACCACCTATATCTTGTGTATTAGAGTCTTACATTCCAAATTGGTTTTTGTTGTAGCATTTGTTCAGTGTAATCGTTAGACAGTCATCCCAGCCGCATTTAGG
Organism: Teinopalpus imperialis; assembly: GCA_029286865.1. Taxonomy (NCBI): domain Eukaryota; kingdom Metazoa; phylum Arthropoda; class Insecta; order Lepidoptera; family Papilionidae; genus Teinopalpus; species Teinopalpus imperialis. The sequence continues at coordinate 24,034 of JAGSMU010000686.1, forward strand.
CCATTTCAGTCTAGTTGTAATCAGTTATTTTTAGTTTCATAATTACGCAATTTTATTCCACTTGTAAAAATTTTCATGTCTTCGTTTTTCGTGCTGATTTTGTAACCTTAACCTAACCTAACCTAACCTAACCTAACTCTAACTCTAACCTAACCTAACTCTAACTCTAACCTAACCTAACCTAACTCTAACCTAACCTAACCTAACCTAACCTAACCTAACTCTAACCTAACCTAACTCTAACCTAACCTAACTCTAACCTAACCTAACCTTAACCTAACCTAACCTAACCTAACCTAACCTAACCTAACCTAACCTAACCTAACCTAACCTAACCTAACCACCTATATCTTTTGTGTGTATTAGAGTCTTAAGCATTCCAAATTGGTTTTTGTTGTAGCATTTGTTCAGTGTAATCGTTAGACAGTCATCCTGCGCCGCATTTAGGCCATTTCTAGTCTAGTTGTTATCAGTTATTTTTAGTTTCATAATTACGTAATTTTATTCCATTTGTAAAAATTTTAATGTCTTCTGTTTTTCGTGCTGATTTTGTAACCTAACCTAACCTAACCCTAACCACCTATATCTTTGTGTATTAGAGTCTTACGCATTCCAAATTGGTTGACAGGGAGAGCGGCAGGATCAACCACACTCCACTGAACCCGCGGCCCCACCACGGCCGCATCAGCGGTGCGACCCCGCTTGAGTCGGGCAATGATAGAGATACAATCTCCCTCCGCGACTCCGTCTCGGATGCGGAGGGTGGGCGACGATGCGCGGTACCGGTGCTAACAGTCCTCGCACCGCCACCCCATTCCCCGACTCCGCCTCGGCTGCGGATGGTGCGTAAGACGGCCTCACTCCGTCCATCCGCACCCCGCAGCCCACCGACACGCATCCAGGGTGGGCCCAGCTCCAGCCCGCCTCGAGCGGTTCTCGGGCCGGCCTTAGAGCGCCTTAGGCCGGCCATTTGGGTTCCTCTTAGCTTCACCGTGGTTAACTCCACACCACGGTTACTAAGCCCCCGCTACGACAAAGCGGAACCCTTCGGGGAACCTTTTTTTTTTTTTTTTTTTTTTTTTTTTTTTTTTTTTTTTTTTTTTTTTTTTTTTTTTTTTTTTTTTTTTTTTTTTTTTTTTTTTTTTTTTTTTTTTTTTTTTTTTTTTTTTTTTTTTTTTTTTTTTTTTTTTTTTTTTTTTTTTTTTTTTTTTTTTTTTTTTTTTTTTTTTTTTTTTTTTTTTTTTTTTTTTTTTTTTTTTTTTTTTTTTTTTTTTTTTTTTTTTTTTTTTTTTTTTTTTTTTTTTTTTTTTTTTTTTTTTTTTTTTTTTTTTTTTTTTTTTTTTTTTTTTTTTTTTTTTTTTTTTTTTTTTTTTTTTTTTTTTTTTTTTTTTTTTTTTTTTTTTTTTTTTTTTTTTTTTTTTTTTTTTTTTTTTTTTTTTTTTTTTTTTTTTTTTTTTTTTTTTTTCTTTTTTTTTTAGTTTCATAATTACGTAATTTTATTCCATTTGTAAAAATTTTCATGTCTTCGTTTTTCGTGCTGATTTTGTAACCTAACCTAACCTAACCCTAACCACCTATATCTTTGTGTATTAGGAGTCTTAAGCATTCCAAATTGGTTTTTGTTGTAGCATTTGTTCAGTGTGTAATCGTTAGACAGTCATCCTGCGCCGCATTTAGGCCATATTTCTAGTCTAGTTGTAATCAGTTATTTTTAGTTTCATAATAACGTAATTTTATTCCATTTGTAAAAATTTTCATGTCTTCGTTTTTCGTGCTGATTTTGTGTAACCTAACCTAACCTTACCTAACCTAACCACCTATATCTTTGTGTATTAGAGTCTTAAGCATTCCAAAATGGTTTTTTGTTGTAGCATTTGTTCAGTTTAATCGTTAGACAGTCATCCTGCGCCGCATTTAGGCCATTTCTAGTCTAGTTGTTATCAGTTATTTTTAGTTTCATAATTACGTAATTTTATTCCATTTGTAAAAATTTTCATGTCTTCGTTTTTCGTGCTGATTTTGTAACCTAACCTAACCTAACCCTAACCACCTATATCTTTGTGTATTAGAGTCTTACGCATTCCAAATTGGTTTTTTGTTGTAGCATTTGTTCAGTGTAATCGTTAGACAGTCATCCTGCGCCGCATTTAGGCCATTTCTAGTCTAGTTGTAATCAGTTATTTTTAGTTTCATAATTACGTAATTTTATTCCACTTGTAAAAATTTTCATGTCTTTGTTTTTCGTGCTGATTTTGTAAAAATTTTCATGTCTTTGTTTTTCGTGCTGATTTTGTAACCTAACCTTAACCTAACCTAACTCTAACCTAACCTAATCCTAACCTAACCTAACTCTAACCCTAACCACCTATATCTTTGTGTATTAGAGTCTTAAGCATTCCAAATTGGTTTTTGTTGCAGCATTTGTTCAGTGTAACTGTTAGACAGTCATCCTGCGCCGCATTTAGCCATTTCTAGTCTAGTTGTTATCAGTTATTTTTAGTTTCATAATAACGTAATTTTATTCCATTTGTAAAAATTTTCATGTTCGTTTTTCGTGCTGATTTTGTAAAAATTTTCATGTCTTCTGTTTTTCGTGCTGATTTTGTAACCTAACCTAACCTAACCACCTATATATCTTTGTGTATTAGAGTCTTAAGCATTCCAAATTGGTTTTTGTTGTAGCATTTGTTCAGTGTAATCGTTAGACAGTCATCCTGCGCCGCATTTAGGCCATATTTCTAGTCTAGTTGTAATCAGTTATTTTTAGTTTCCATAATTACGTAATTTTATTCCACTTGTAAAAATTTTCATGTCTTCGTTTTTCGTGCTGATTTTGTAACCTAACTCTAACTCTAACTCTAACCTAACCTAACCACCTATATCTTTGTGTATTAGAGTCTTAAGCATTCCAAATTGGTTTTTGTTGCAGCATTTGTTCAGTTTAATCGTTAGACAGTCATCCTGCGCTGCATTTAGGCCATTTCAGTCTAGTTGTAATCAGTTATTTTTAGTTTCATACTACGTAATTTTATTCCACTTGTAAAAATTTTCATGTCTCGTTTTTCGTGCTGATTTTGTAACTCCAACCTAACCTAACCTAACTCTAACCCTAACCACCTATATCTTTTGTGTGTATTAGAGTCTTAAGTATTCCAAATTGGTTTTTGTTGTAGCATTTGTTCAGTGTAATCGTTAGACAGTCATCCTGCGCCGCATTTAGCCATTTCTAGTCTTAGTTGTAATCAGTTATTTTTAGTTTCATAATTACGCAATTTTATTCCATTTGTAAAAATTTTCATGTCTTTGTTTTTGTTGTAGCATTTGTTCAGTGTAATCGTTAGACAGTCATCCTGCGCCGCATTTAGGCCATTTCTAGTCTAGTTGTAATCAGTTATTTTTAGTTTCATAATTACGTAATTTTATTCCACTTGTAAAAATTTTCATGTCTTCGTTTTTCGTGCTGATTTTGTAACCTAACTCTAACTCTAACTCTAACTCTAACCTAACCTAACCTAACCTAACCTAACCCTAACCACCTATATCTTTGTGTATTAGAGTCTTACGCATTCCAAATTGGTTTTTTGTTGTAGCATTTGTTCAGTGTAATCGTTAGACAGTCATCCTGCGCCGCATTTAGGCCATTTCTAGTCTAGTTGTAATCAGTTATTTTTAGTTTCCATAATTACGTAATTTTATTCCACTTGTAAAAATTTTCATGTCTTCGTTTTTCGTGCTGGATTTTGTAACCTAACCTAACCTTAACCTAACCCTAACCACCTATATATCTTTGTGTATTAGAGTCTTAAGCATTCCAAATTGGTTTTTTGTTGTAGCATTTGTTCAGTGTAATCGTTAGACAGTCATCCTGCGCCGCATTTAGGCCATATTTCTAGTCTAGTTGTAATCAGTTATTTTTAGTTTCATAATTACGTAATTTTATTCCATTTGTAAAAATTTTCATGTCTTCTGTTTTTCGTGCTGATTTTGTAACCTAACTCTAACCTAACCTAACCTAACTCTAACCTAACCTAACCACCTATCTTTGTGTATTAGAGTCTTAAGCATTCCAAATTGGTTTTTGTTGTAGCATTTGTTCAGTGTAATCGTTAGACAGTCATCCTGCGCCGCATTTAGGCCATTTCTAGTCTTAGTTGTAATCAGTTATTTTTAGTTTCATAATAACGTAATTTTATTCCATTTGTAAAAATTTTCATGTCTTCGTTTTTCGTGCTGATTTTGTGTAACCTAACCTAACCTAACCTAACTCTAACCTAACCCTAACCACCTATATCTTTGTGTATTAGAGTCTTACATTCCAAATTGGTTTTTGTTGTAGCATTTGTTCAGTTTAATCGTTAGACAGTCATCCTGCCGCATTTAGGCCATTTCTAGTCTAGTTGTAATCAGTTATTTTTAGTTTCATAATTACGCAATTTTATTCCATTTGTAAAAATTTTCATGTCTTCGTTTTTCGTGCTGATTTTGTAACCCAACCTAACCTAACCACCTATATCTTTGTGTATTAGAGTCTTACGCATTCCAAATTGGTTTTTGTTGTAGCATTTGTTCAGTTTAATCGTTAGACAGTCATCCTGCCGCATTTAGGCCATTTCAGTCTAGTTGTAATCAGTTATTTTTAGTTTCCATAATTACGTAATTTTATTCCATTTGTAAAAATTTTCATGTTCGTTTTTCGTGCTGATTTTGTAACTCCAACCTAACCTAACCACCTATATCTTTGTGTATTAGAGTCTTAAGCATTCCAAATTGGTTTTTGTTGTAGCATTTGTTCAGTGTAATCGTTAGACAGTCATCCTGCGCTGCATTTAGGCCATTTCAGTCTAGTTGTAATCAGTTATTTTTAGTTTCCATAATTACGTAATTTTATTCCATTTGTAAAAATTTTCATGTCTTCTGTTTTTCGTGCTGATTTTGTAACCTAACTCTAACTCTAACCTAACCTAACTCTAACCCTAACCACCTATATCTTTGTGTATTAGAGTCTTAAGCATTCCAAATTGGTTTTTGTTGTAGCATTTGTTCAGTGTAATGTTAGACAGTCATCCTGCGCTGCATTTAGGCCATTTCTAGTCTAGTTGTAATCAGTTATTTTTAGTTTCATAATTACGTAATTTTATTCCATTTGTAAAAAATTTCATGTCTTCGTTTTTCGTGCTGATTTTGTAACCTAACCTAACCTAAGCTAACCTAACCTAACCCTAACCACCTATATCTTTGTGTATTAGAGTCTTAAGCATTCCAAATTGGTTTTTTGTTGTAGCATTTGTTCAGTGTAATCGTTAGACAGTCATCCTGCCGCATTTAGGCCATTTCTAGTCTTAGTTGTAATCAGTTATTTTTAGTTTCATAATTACGTAATTTTATTCCATTTGTAAAAATTTTCATGTCTTCGTTTTTCAAAGGATTTTGTAACCTAACCTAACCTAACCTAACCTAACCTAACCTAACCTAACCTAACCCTAACCACCTATATCTTTGTGTATTAGAGTCTTAAGCATTCCAAATTGGTTTTTTGTTGTAGCATTTGTTCAGTGTAATCGTTAGACAGTCATCCTGCGCCGCATTTAGGCCATTTCTAGTCTAGTTGTAATCAGTTATTTTTAGTTTCATAATTACGTAATTTTATTCCACTTGTAAAAATTTTCATGTCTTTGTTTTTCGTGCTGATTTTGTAACTCCAACCTAACCTAACCTAACCTAACCTAATCCTAACCTAACCTAACCACCTATATCTTTGTGTATTAGAGTCTTAAGCATTCCAAATTGTTTTTTGTTGTAGCATTTGTTCAGTGTAATCGTTAGACAGTCATCCTGCGCCGCATTTAGGCCATTTCTAGTCTAGTTGTAATCAGTTATTTTTAGTTTCATAATAACGTAATTTTATTCCACTTGTAAAAATTTTCATGTCTTCGTTTTTCGTGCTGATTTTGTAACCTAACCTAACCTAACCTAACCCTAACCACCTATATCTTGTGTATTAGAGTCTTACATTCCAAATTGGTTTTTGTTGTAGCATTTGTTCAGTGTAACTGTTAGACAGTCATCCCAGCCGCATTTAGGCCATTTCAGTCTAGTTGTAATCAGTTATTTTTAGTTTCCATAATTACGTAATTTTATTCCATTTGTAAAAAATTTTCATGTCTTCGTTTTTCAAAGGATTTTGTAACCTTAACCTAACTCTAACCCTAACCACCTATATCTTGTGTATTAGAGTCTAAGCATTCCAAATTGTTTTTGTTGTAGCATTTGTTCAGTGTAATCGTTAGACAGTCATCCCAGCCGCATTTAGGCCATTTCTAGTCTTAGTTGTAATCAGTTATTTTTAGTTTCATAATTACGCAATTTTATTCCACTTGTAAAAATTTTCATGTTCGTTTTTCGTGCTGATTTTGTAACCTAACCTAACCACCTATATCTTGTGTATTAGAGTCTTACATTCCAAATTGGTTTTTGTTGTAGCATTTGTTCAGTGTAACTGTTAGACAGTCATCCTGCCGCATTTAGGCCATTTCTAGTCTAGTTGTAATCAGTTATTTTTAGTTTCATAATTACGTAATTTTATTCCACTTGTAAAAATTTTCATGTCTTCGTTTTTCGTGCTGATTTTGTAACCTAACCTAACCTAACCTTACCTAACCCTAACCACCTATATCTTTGTGTATTAGAGTCTTAAGCATTCCAAATTGGTTTTTTGTTGTAGCATTTGTTCAGTGTAATCGTTAGACAGTCATCCTGCGCTGCATTTAGGCCATTTCTAGTCTAGTTGTAATCAGTTATTTTTAGTTTCATAATTACGTAATTTTATTCCATTTGTAAAAAATTTTCATGTCTTCGTTTTTCGTGCTGATTTTGTAACCTAACCTAACTCTAACCTAACCTAACCTAACCTAACCTAACCTAACCACCTATATCTTTGTGTATTAGAGTCTTAAGCATTCCAAATTGGTTTTTGTTGTAGCATTTGTTCAGTGTAACTGTTAGACAGTCATCCCAGCCGCATTTAGGCCATTTCAGTCTAGTTGTAATCAGTTATTTTTAGTTTCATAATTACGTAATTTTATTCCACTTGTAAAAATTTTCATGTTCGTTTTTCGTGCTGATTTTGTAACCTAACCTAACCACCTATATATCTTTGTGTATTAGAGTCTTAAGTATTCCAAATTGGTTTTTGTTGTAGCATTTGTTCAGTGTAATCGTTAGGACAGTCATCCTGCGCCGCATTTAGGCCATTTCTAGTCTAGTTGTAATCAGTTATTTTTAGTTTCATAATTACGTAATTTTATTCCAATTTGTAAAAATTTTCATGTCTTCTGTTTTTCGTGCTGATTTTGTGTAACCTAACCTAACTCTAACTCTAACTCTAACCTAACCTAACCTAACTCTAACCTAACCTAACCACCTATATCTTTGTGTATTAGGAGTCTTAAGCATTCCAAATTGGTTTTTTGTTGTAGCATTTGTTCAGTGTGTAATCGTTAGACAGTCATCCTGCGCCGCATTTAGCCATTTCTAGTCTAGTTGTTATCAGTTATTTTTAGTTTCATAATTACGTAATTTTATTCCATTTGTAAAAATTTTCATGTTCGTTTTTCGTGCTGATTTTGTGTAACCTAACCTAACCACCTATATCTTTGTATTAGAGTCTTACATTCCAAATTGGTTTTTGTTGCAGCATTTGTTCAGTGTGTAATCGTTAGACAGTCATCCCAGCCGCATTTAGGCCATATTTCTAGTCTAGTTGTAATCAGTTATTTTTAGTTTCCATAATTACGTAATTTTATTCCACTTGTAAAAATTTTCATGTCTTCTGTTTTTCGTGCTGATTTTGTGTAACCTAACCTAACCACCTATATCTTTGTATTAGAGTCTTACATTCCAAATTGGTTTTTTGTTGTAGCATTTGTTCAGTGTAACTGTTAGACAGTCATCCTGCGCTGCATTTAGGCCATATTTCTAGTCTAGTTGTTATCAGTTATTTTTAGTTTCATAATTACGTAATTTTATTCCATTTGTAAAAATTTTCATGTCTTCGTTTTTCGTGCTGATTTTGTAACCTAACTCTAACTCTAACTCTAACTCTAACTCTAACTCTAACCTAACCTAATCCTAACCTAACCTAATCCTAACCTAACCTAACTCTAACTCTAACCTAACCTAACCTTAACCCTAACCACCTATATCTTTGTGTATTAGAGTCTTAAGCATTCCAAATTGGTTTTTGTTGTAGCATTTGTTCAGTGTAATCGTTAGGACAGTCATCCTGCGCTGCATTTAGGCCATTTCTAGTCTTAGTTGTAATCAGTTATTTTTAGTTTCATAATTACGTAATTTTATTCCAATTTGTAAAAAATTTTCATGTCTTCGTTTTTCAAAGGATTTTGTAACCTTAACCTAACCTAACCACCTATATCTTTGTATTAGAGTCTTACATTCCAAATTGGTTTTTGTTGCAGCATTTGTTCAGTGTAACTGTTAGACAGTCATCCTGCGCCGCATTTAGCCATTTCTAGTCTAGTTGTAATCAGTTATTTTTAGTTTCCATAATTACGTAATTTTATTCCAATTTGTAAAAAATTTTCATGTCTTCGTTTTTCAAAGGATTTTGTAACCTAACCTAACCACCTATATATCTTTGTGTATTAGAGTCTTACATTCCAAATTGGTTTTTTGTTGTAGCATTTGTTCAGTGTGTAATCGTTAGACAGTCATCCTGCGCCGCATTTAGGCCATTTCTAGTCTAGTTGTAATCAGTTATTTTTAGTTTCATAATTACGTAATTTTATTCCATTTGTAAAAATTTTCATGTCTTCTGTTTTTCGTGCTGGATTTTGTAACCTAACCTTAACCTAACCTAACCTTAACCTAACTCTAACCTAACCTAACCACCTATATATCTTTGTGTATTAGGAGTCTTAAGCATTCCAAATTGGTTTTTGTTGTAGCATTTGTTCAGTGTAATCGTTAGACAGTCATCCTGCGCCGCATTTAGGCCATATTTCTAGTCTAGTTGTTATCAGTTATTTTTAGTTTCATAATTACGTAATTTTATTCCATTTGTAAAAAATTTTCATGTCTTCGTTTTTCAAAGGATTTTGTAACCTAACCTAACCACCTATATCTTTGTATTAGAGTCTTAAGCATTCCAAATTGGTTTTTGTTGCAGCATTTGTTCAGTGTAATCGTTAGACAGTCATCCTGCGCCGCATTTAGGCCATTTCTAGTCTAGTTGTAATCAGTTATTTTAGTTTCCATAATTACGTAATTTTATTCCATTTGTAAAAATTTTCATGTCTTCGTTTTTCGTGCTGATTTTGTAACCTAACTCTAACTCTAACCTAACCTAACCTAACCTAACTCTAACCTAACCTAACCACCTATCTTTGTGTATTAGAGTCTTACATTCCAAATTGGTTTTTGTTGTAGCATTTGTTCAGTTTAATCGTTAGACAGTCATCCTTGCGCCGCATTTAGGCCATTTCAGTCTAGTTGTAATCAGTTATTTTAGTTTCATAATTACGTAATTTTATTCCAATTTGTAAAAAATTTTCATGTCTTCGTTTTTCGTGCTGATTTTGTGTAACCTAACCTAACTCTAACTCTAACCTAACTCTAACTCTAACCTAACCTAATCCTAACCTAACCTTAACCTAACCTAACCACCTATATCTTTGTGTATTAGAGTCTTAAGCATTCCAAATTGGTTTTTGTTGTAGCATTTGTTCAGTGTAATCGTTAGACAGTCATCCTGCGCCGCATTTAGGCCATTTCTAGTCTAGTTGTAATCAGTTATTTTAGTTTCATAATTACGTAATTTTATTCCACTTGTAAAAATTTTCATGTCTTCGTTTTTCGTGCTGATTTTGTAACCTAACCTAATCCTAACCTAACTCTAACTCTAACCTAACCCTAACCACCTATATCTTTGTGTATTAGAGTCTTAAGCATTCCAAATTGGTTTTTGTTGTAGCATTTGTTCAGTGTAATCGTTAGACAGTCATCCTTGCGCCGCATTTAGCCATTTCTAGTCTAGTTGTAATCAGTTATTTTAGTTTCATAATTACGTAATTTTATTCCATTTGTAAAAATTTTCATGTCTTCGTTTTTCGTGCTGATTTTGTAACCTAACCTAACTCTAACTCTAACCTAACCTAATCCCAACCTAACCTAACCTAACCTAACCCTAACCACCTATATCTTTGTGTATTAGAGTCTTAAGCATTCCAAATTGTTTTTGTTGTAGCATTTGTTCAGTGTAATCGTTAGACAGTCATCCTGCGCCGCATTTAGGCCATTTCTAGTCTAGTTGTAATCAGTTATTTTAGTTTCATAATTACGCAATTTTATTCCACTTGTAAAAATTTTCATGTCTTCGTTTTTCGTGCTGATTTTGTGTAACCTAACCTAACTCTAACCTAACCTAACCTTAACCTAACCTAACTCAACCTAACCTAACCTAACTCTAACCCTAACCACCTATATCTTTGTGTATTAGGAGTCTTAAGCATTCCAAATTGGTTTTTGTTGTAGCATTTGTTCAGTGTAATCGTTAGACAGTCATCCTGCGCCGCATTTAGGCCATATTTCTAGTCTAGTTGTAATCAGTTATTTTAGTTTCATAATTACGTAATTTTATTCCACTTGTAAAAATTTTCATGTCTTCTGTTTTTCGTGCTGATTTTGTGTAACCTAACCTAATCCTAACCTAACCTAACTTAACCTAACCTAACCACCTATATCTTTTGTGTGTATTAGAGTCTTAAGCATTCCAAATTGGTTTTTGTTGTAGCATTTGTTCAGTGTAATCGTTAGACAGTCATCCTGCGCCGCATTTAGGCCATTTCTAGTCTAGTTGTAATCAGTTATTTTAGTTTCATAATTACGTAATTTTATTCCACTTGTAAAAATTTTCATGTCTTCGTTTTTCGTGCTGATTTTGTAACCTAACCTAACCTAATCCTAACCTAACCTAACCTAACTTAACCTAACCTAACCACCTATATCTTTGTGTATTAGAGTCTTAAGCATTCCAAATTGGTTTTTGTTGTAGCATTTGTTCAGTGTAATCGTTAGACAGTCATCCTGCGCCGCATTTAGGCCATTTCTAGTCTAGCTGTAATCAGTTATTTTAGTTTCATAATTACGTAATTTTATTCCATTTGTAAAAATTTTCATGTCTTCGTTTTTCGTGCTGATTTTGTAACCTAACCTAACCACCTATATCTTTGTGTATTAGAGTCTTACGCATTCCAAATTGGTTTTTGTTGCAGCATTTGTTCAGTTTAATCGTTAGACAGTCATCCTGCGCCGCATTTAGCCATTTCTAGTCTTAGTTGTAATCAGTTATTTTAGTTTCATAATTACGCAATTTTATTCCACTTGTAAAAATTTTCATGTCTCGTTTTTCGTGCTGATTTTGTAACCTAACCTAACCACCTATATCTTGTGTATTAGAGTCTAAGCATTCCAAATTGTTTTTGTTGTAGCATTTGTTCAGTGTAATTGTTAGACAGTCATCCTGCGCCGCATTTAGGCCATTTCTAGTCTAGCTGTAATCAGTTATTTTAGTTTCATAATTACGTAATTTTATTCCATTTGTAAAAAATTTTCATGTCTTCGTTTTTCGTGCTGATTTTGTAACCTAACCTAACCACCTATATCTTTGTGTATTAGAGTCTTACGCATTCCAAATTGGTTTTTGTTGCAGCATTTGTTCAGTGTAATCGTTAGACAGTCATCCTGCGCCGCATTTAGCCATTTCTAGTCTTAGTTGTAATCAGTTATTTTAGTTTCATAATTACGCAATTTTATTCCATTTGTAAAAATTTTCATGTCTCGTTTTTCGTGCTGATTTTGTAACCTAACCTAACCACCTATCTTTGTGTATTAGAGTCTAAGCATTCCAAATTGTTTTTGTTGTAGCATTTGTTCAGTGTAACTGTTAGACAGTCATCCTTGCGCCGCATTTAGGCCATTTCTAGTCTTAGTTGTAATCAGTTATTTTAGTTTCATAATTACGTAATTTTATTCCACTTGTAAAAATTTTCATGTCTTCTGTTTTTCGTGCTGATTTTGTAACTCAACCTAACCTAACCTAACCTAACCCTAACCACCTATATCTTTTGTGTGTATTAGAGTCTAAGCATTCCAAATTGTTTTTGTTGTAGCATTTGTTCAGTGTAATCGTTAGACAGTCATCCTTGCGCCGCATTTAGGCCATATTTCTAGTCTAGTTGTAATCAGTTATTTTAGTTTCATAATTACGTAATTTTATTCCATTTGTAAAAAATTTTCATGTCTTCGTTTTTCGTGCTGATTTTGTAACCTAACCTAACCACCTATCTTTGTGTATTAGAGTCTTAAGCATTCAAATTGGTTTTTGTTGCAGCATTTGTTCAGTGTAACTGTTAGACAGTCATCCTGCGCCGCATTTAGCCATTTCTAGTCTAGCTGTAATCAGTTATTTTTAGTTTCATAATTACGCAATTTTATTCCACTTGTAAAAATTTTCATGTCTTCTGTTTTTCGTGCTGATTTTGTAACCTAACCTAACCACCTATCTTTGTGTATTAGAGTCTTAAGCATTCAAATTGGTTTTTGTTGCAGCATTTGTTCAGTGTAACTGTTAGACAGTCATCCTGCCGCATTTAGGCCATTTCTAGTCTTAGTTGTAATCAGTTATTTTTAGTTTCATAATTACGTAATTTTATTCCACTTGTAAAAATTTTCATGTCTTCGTTTTTCGTGCTGATTTTGTAACTCAACCTAACCTAACCTTAACCTAACCTAACCACCTATATCTTTGTGTATTAGAGTCTTAAGCATTCCAAATTGGTTTTTGTTGTAGCATTTGTTCAGTGTAATCGTTAGACAGTCATCCTGCGCTGCATTTAGGCCATTTCTAGTCTAGTTGTAATCAGTTATTTTAGTTTCATAATTACGTAATTTTATTCCATTTGTAAAAATTTTCATGTCTTCGTTTTTCGTGCTGATTTTGTAACCTAACTCTAACTCTAACCTAACTCTAACCTAACCTAATCCTAACCTAACCTAACCTTAACCCTAACCACCTATATCTTTGTGTATTAGAGTCTTAAGCATTCCAAATTGGTTTTTTGTTGTAGCATTTGTTCAGTGTAATCGTTAGACAGTCATCCTGCGCCGCATTTAGGCCATTTCAGTCTAGTTGTAATCAGTTATTTTAGTTTCATAATTACGTAATTTTATTCCATTTGTAAAAATTTTCATGTTCGTTTTTCGTGCTGGATTTTGTAACCTAACCTAACCTAACCTTAACCTAACCTAACCCTAACCACCTATATCTTTGTGTATTAGAGTCTTAAGCATTCCAAATTGGTTTTTGTTGTAGCATTTGTTCAGTGTAATCGTTAGACAGTCATCCTGCGCTGCATTTAGGCCATTTCAGTCTAGTTGTAATCAGTTATTTTAGTTTCATAATTACGTAATTTTATTCCATTTGTAAAAATTTTCATGTCTTCTGTTTTTCGTGCTGATTTTGTAACCTAACCTAACCTAACCTAACCTAACTCAACCTAACCTAACTCTAACCTAACCTAACCACCTATCTTTGTGTATTAGAGTCTTAAGCATTCCAAATTGGTTTTTGTTGTAGCATTTGTTCAGTGTGTAATCGTTAGACAGTCATCCTGCGCCGCATTTAGGCCATATTTCTAGTCTAGTTGTAATCAGTTATTTTAGTTTCATAATTACGTAATTTTATTCCATTTGTAAAAATTTTCATGTCTTCGTTTTTCGTGCTGATTTTGTAACCTAACTCTAACTCTAACTCTAACCTAACCCTAACCACCTATATCTTTGTGTATTAGAGTCTTAAGCATTCCAAATTGGTTTTTGTTGTAGCATTTGTTCAGTGTAATCGTTAGACAGTCATCCTGCGCCGCATTTAGGCCATTTCTAGTCTAGTTGTAATCAGTTATTTTTAGTTTCATAATTACGTAATTTTATTCCATTTGTAAAAATTTTCATGTCTTCGTTTTTCGTGCTGGATTTTGTAACCTAACCTAATCCTAACCTAACCTAATCCTAACCTAACCTAACCTAACCCTAACCACCTATATCTTTGTGTATTAGAGTCTTAAGCATTCCAAATTGGTTTTTGTTGTAGCATTTGTTCAGTGTAATTGTTAGACAGTCATCCTGCGCCGCATTTAGGCCATTTCTAGTCTAGTTGTAATCAGTTATTTTAGTTTCATAATTACGTAATTTTATTCCATTTGTAAAAATTTTCATGTCTTCGTTTTTCGTGCTGATTTTGTAACCTAACCTAACCTAACTCTAACCTAACCTAATCCTAACCTAACCTAACTCTAACCTAACCTAACCACCTATCTTTGTGTATTAGAGTCTTAAGCATTCCAAATTGGTTTTTGTTGTAGCATTTGTTCAGTGTAATCGTTAGACAGTCATCCTGCGCCGCATTTAGGCCATTTCTAGTCTAGTTGTAATCAGTTATTTTTAGTTTCATAATTACGTAATTTTATTCCACTTGTAAAAATTTTCATGTCTTCGTTTTTCGTGCTGATTTTGTAACCTAACCTAACCCAACCTAACCTAACCCTAACCACCTATATCTTTGTGTATTAGAGTCTTACGCATTCCAAATTGGTTTTTTGTTGTAGCATTTGTTCAGTGTAATCGTTAGACAGTCATCCTGCGCCGAATTTAGACCATTTCTAGTCTAGTTGTAATCAGTTATTTTTAGTTTCATAATTACTTAATTTTATTCCACTTGTAAAAATTTTCATGTCTTCGTTTTTCGTGCTGATTTTGTAACCTAACCTTAACCTAACCCTAACCACCTATATCTTTGTGTATTAGAGTCTTAAGCATTCCAAATTGGTTTTTGTTGTAGCATTTGTTCAGTGTAATCGTTAGACAGTCATCCTTGCGCCGCATTTAGGCCATTTCTAGTCTAGTTGTAATCAGTTATTTTAGTTTCATAATTACGTAATTTTATTCCACTTGTAAAAATTTTCATGTCTTCGTTTTTCAAAGGATTTTGTAACCTAACCTAACCTAACCTAACCACCTATATCTTTGTGTATTAGAGTCTTAAGCATTCCAAATTGGTTTTTGTTGCAGCATTTGTTCAGTGTGTAATCGTTAGACAGTCATCCTGCGCCGCATTTAGGCCATTTCTAGTCTTAGTTGTAATCAGTTATTTTAGTTTCCATAATTACGTAATTTTATTCCACTTGTAAAAATTTTCATGTCTTCGTTTTTCGTGCTGATTTTGTAACCTAACTCTAACTCTAACTCTAACCTAACCTAACCTAACCTAACTCTAACCTAACCTAACCTAACCCTAACCACCTATATCTTTGTATTAGAGTCTTACGCATTCCAAATTGGTTTTTTGTTGTAGCATTTGTTCAGTGTAATTGTTAGACAGTCATCCTGCGCTGCATTTAGCCATTTCTAGTCTAGTTGTAATCAGTTATTTTTAGTTTCATAATTACGTAATTTTATTCCATTTGTAAAAATTTTCATGTCTTCGTTTTTCGTGCTGATTTTGTAACCTAACCTAACCACCTATCTTTGTGTATTAGAGTCTTACATTCCAAATTGGTTTTTGTTGCAGCATTTGTTCAGTGTAATCGTTAGACAGTCATCCTATGCCGCATTTAGGCCATTTCTAGTCTAGCTGTAATCAGTTATTTTTAGTTTCCATAATTACGTAATTTTATTCCACTTGTAAAAATTTTCATGTCTTCTGTTTTTCGTGCTGATTTTGTAACCTAACCTAACTCCTAACCACCTATCTTTGTGTATTAGAGTCTAAGCATTCCAAATTGGTTTTTGTTGTAGCATTTGTTCAGTGTAATCGTTAGACAGTCATCCTGCGCTGCATTTAGGCCATTTCTAGTCTAGTTGTAATCAGTTATTTTTAGTTTCATAATTACGTAATTTTATTCCACTTGTAAAAATTTTCATGTCTTCTGTTTTTCGTGCTGATTTTGTAACCTAACCTTAACTCTAACCTAACCTAACCTAATCCTAACCTAACCTAACCACCTATATCTTTGTGTATTAGAGTCTTAAGCATTCCAAATTGGTTTTTGTTGTAGCATTTGTTCAGTGTAATCGTTAGACAGTCATCCTGCGCCGCATTTAGCCATTTCTAGTCTAGTTGTAATCAGTTATTTTTAGTTTCATAATTACGTAATTTTATTCCACTTGTAAAAATTTTCATGTCTTCGTTTTTCGTGCTGATTTTGTAACTCAACCTAACCTAACTCTAACTCTAACCTAACCTAACCTAACCACCTATATCTTTGTGTATTAGAGTCTTAAAGCATTCCAAATTGGTTTTTTGTTGTAGCATTTGTTCAGTGTAATCGTTAGACAGTCATCCTGCGCCGCATTTAGGCCATTTCTAGTCTAGTTGTAATCAGTTATTTTTAGTTTCATAATTACGTAATTTTATTCCACTTGTAAAAATTTTCATGTCTTCGTTTTTCGTGCTGATTTTGTAACCTAACCTAACCTAACCTAACCTAACCCTAACCACCTATATCTTTATGTATTAGAGTCTTAAGCATTCCAAATTGTTTTTTGTTGTAGCATTTGTTCAGTGTAATCGTTAGACAGTCATCCTGCGCCGCATTTAGGCCATTTCTAGTCTAGTTGTAATCAGTTATTTTTAGTTTCATAATTACGTAATTTTATTCCACTTGTAAAAATTTTCATGTCTTCGTTTTTCGTGCTGATTTTGTAACCTAACCTAACCTAACCTAACCACCTATATCTTTGTGTATTAGAGTCTTAAGCATTCCAAATTGGTTTTTTGTTGTAGCATTTGTTCAGTGTAATCGTTAGACAGTCATCCTGCGCTGCATTTAGGCCATATTTCTAGTCTAGTTGTAATCAGTTATTTTAGTTTCATAATTACGTAATTTTATTCCAATTTGTAAAAATTTTCATGTCTTCGTTTTTCGTGCTGATTTTGTAACCTAACCTAACCACCTATATCTTTGTATTAGAGTCTAAGCATTCCAAATTGTTTTTGTTGTAGCATTTGTTCAGTGTAATCGTTAGACAGTCATCCTAAGTGCCGCATTTAGGCCATTTCTAGTCTAGCTGTAATCAGTTATTTTTAGTTTCATAATTACGCAATTTTATTCCATTTGTAAAAATTTTCATGTCTTCTGTTTTTCGTGCTGATTTTGTAACCTAACCTAACCACCTATCTTTGTGTATTAGGAGTCTTAAGCATTCAAATTGGTTTTTGTTGCAGCATTTGTTCAGTGTAATCGTTAGACAGTCATCCTGCCGCATTTAGGCCATTTCTAGTCTAGTTGTAATCAGTTATTTTAGTTTCATAATTACGTAATTTTATTCCAATTTGTAAAAATTTTCATGTCTTCGTTTTTCGTGCTGGATTTTGTAACCTAACCTAATCCTAACCTAACCTAACCACCTATATCTTTGTGTATTAGAGTCTTACGCATTCCAAATTGGTTTTTGTTGTAGCATTTGTTCAGTGTAATCGTTAGACAGTCATCCTGCGCCGCATTTAGGCCATATTTCTAGTCTAGTTGTAATCAGTTATTTTAGTTTCATAATTACGTAATTTTATTCCAATTTGTA
Source organism: Teinopalpus imperialis (assembly GCA_029286865.1). Taxonomy (NCBI): domain Eukaryota; kingdom Metazoa; phylum Arthropoda; class Insecta; order Lepidoptera; family Papilionidae; genus Teinopalpus; species Teinopalpus imperialis. The sequence goes on from JAGSMU010000686.1 coordinate 41,683, forward strand.
AAAATTTTCATGTCTTCGTTTTTCGTGCTGATTTTGTAACCTAACCTAACCTAACTCTAACCTAACCTTAACCTAACCCTAACCACCTATATCTTTGTGTATTAGGAGTCTTAAGCATTCCAAATTGGTTTTTGTTGTAGCATTTGTTCAGTGTAATCGTTAGACAGTCATCCTGCGCCGCATTTAGGCCATTTCTAGTCTAGTTGTAATCAGTTATTTTTAGTTTCATAATTACGCAATTTTATTCCACTTGTAAAAATTTTCATGTTCGTTTTTCGTGCTGATTTTGTAACCTAACTCTAACTCTAACCTAACCCTAACCACCTATATCTTTGTATTAGAGTCTTAAGCATTCCAAATTGGTTTTTGTTGTAGCATTTGTTCAGTGTAATCGTTAGACAGTCATCCTGCGCCGCATTTAGCCATTTCTAGTCTAGTTGTAATCAGTTATTTTTAGTTTCCATAATTACGTAATTTTATTCCACTTGTAAAAATTTTCATGTCTTCGTTTTTCGTGCTGATTTTGTAACCTAACCTAACCACCTATATCTTGTGTATTAGAGTCTTAAGCATTCCAAATTGGTTTTTGTTGTAGCATTTGTTCAGTGTAACTGTTAGACAGTCATCCCAGCCGCATTTAGGCCATTTCTAGTCTAGCTGTAATCAGTTATTTTTAGTTTCCATAATTACGTAATTTTATTCCACTTGTAAAAATTTTCATGTCTCGTTTTTCGTGCTGATTTTGTGTAACCTAACCTAACCACCTATATCTTTGTATTAGAGTCTTAAGCATTCCAAATTGGTTTTTGTTGTAGCATTTGTTCAGTGTAATTGTTAGACAGTCATCCTGCGCCGCATTTAGCCATTTCTAGTCTAGTTGTAATCAGTTATTTTTAGTTTCCATAATTACGTAATTTTATTCCACTTGTAAAAATTTTCATGTCTTTGTTTTTCGTGCTGATTTTGTGTAACCTAACCTAACCTAACCTAACCTAACCTAACCACCTATATCTTTTGTGTGTATTAGAGTCTTACGCATTCCAAATTGGTTTTTGTTGTAGCATTTGTTCAGTGTAATCGTTAGGACAGTCATCCTGCGCCGCATTTAGGCCATTTCTAGTCTAGTTGTAATCAGTTATTTTTAGTTTCATAATTACGTAATTTTATTCCACTTGTAAAAATTTTCATGTCTTCGTTTTTCGTGCTGATTTTGTAACCTAACCTAACCTAACCTAACCCTAACCACCTATATCTTTGTGTATTAGAGTCTTAAGCATTCCAAATTGGTTTTTTGTTGTAGCATTTGTTCAGTGTAATCGTTAGACAGTCATCCTGCGCCGCATTTAGGCCATTTCTAGTCTAGTTGTAATCAGTTATTTTTAGTTTCATAATTACGTAATTTTATTCCACTTGTAAAAATTTTCATGTCTTCGTTTTTCGTGCTGATTTTGTAACCTAACCTAACCTAACCCTAACCACCTATATCTTTGTGTATTAGAGTCTTAAGTATTCCAAATTGGTTTTTGTTGTAGCATTTGTTCAGTGTAATCGTTAGACAGTCATCCTGCGCCGCATTTAGCCATTTCTAGTCTAGTTGTAATCAGTTATTTTTAGTTTCCATAATTACGTAATTTTATTCCATTTGTAAAAATTTTCATGTCTCTGTTTTTCGTGCTGATTTTGTGTAACCTAACCTAACCTATCCTAACCTAACCTAACCACCTATATCTTTGTGTATTAGAGTCTTAAGTATTCCAAATTGGTTTTTGTTGTAGCATTTGTTCAGTGTAATCGTTAGACAGTCATCCTGCCGCATTTAGGCCATTTCAGTCTAGTTGTAATCAGTTATTTTTAGTTTCATAATTACGCAATTTTATTCCATTTGTAAAAATTTTCATGTCTTCTGTTTTTCGTGCTGATTTTGTGTAACCTAACCTAACTCTAACCCTAACCACCTATATCTTTGTATTAGAGTCTTAAGCATTCCAAATTGGTTTTTGTTGCAGCATTTGTTCAGTGTAACTGTTAGACAGTCATCCCAGCCGCATTTAGGCCATTTCTAGTCTAGTTGTTATCAGTTATTTTTAGTTTCATAATTACGCAATTTTATTCCATTTGTAAAAATTTTCATGTCTTTGTTTTTCGTGCTGATTTTGTAACCTAACCTAACCACCTATATCTTTGTATTAGAGTCTTAAGTATTCCAAATTGGTTTTTGTTGTAGCATTTGTTCAGTGTAATCGTTAGACAGTCATCCTGCGCCGCATTTAGCCATTTCTAGTCTAGTTGTAATCAGTTATTTTTAGTTTCCATAATTACGTAATTTTATTCCACTTGTAAAAATTTTCATGTCTTCTGTTTTTCGTGCTGGATTTTGTAACCTTAACCTAACCCTAACCACCTATATCTTTGTATTAGAGTCTTACATTCCAAATTGGTTTTTGTTGTAGCATTTGTTCAGTGTAATCGTTAGACAGTCATCCTGCGCCGCATTTAGGCCATATTTCTAGTCTAGTTGTAATCAGTTATTTTTAGTTTCATAATTACGTACTTTATTCCATTTGTAAAAATTCTTTTCATGTCTTCTGTTTTTCGTGCTGATTTTGTAACCTAACTCTAACCTAACCTAACCTATCCTAACCTAACCCTAACCACCTATATCTTTGTGTATTAGAGTCTTAAGCATTCCAAATTGGTTTTTGTTGTAGCATTTGTTCAGTGTAATCGTTAGACAGTCATCCTGCGCCGCATTTAGCTATTTCTAGTCTAGTTGTAATCAGTTATTTTTAGTTTCATAATTACGCAATTTTATTCCATTTGTAAAAATTTTCATGTCTTTGTTTTTCGTGCTGATTTTGTAACCTAACCTTAACTCTAACCTAACCTAACCTAACCCTAACCACCTATATCTTTGTGTATTAGAGTCTTAAGCATTCAAATTGGTTTTTGTTGTAGCATTTGTTCAGTGTAATCGTTAGACAGTCATCCTGCCGCATTTAGGCCATATTTCTAGTCTAGTTGTAATCAGTTATTTTTAGTTTCATAATTACGCAATTTTATTCCACTTGTAAAAATTTTCATGTTCGTTTTTCGTGCTGATTTTGTAACCTAACCTAACCACCTATATCTTTGTATTAGAGTCTTACATTCCAAATTGGTTTTTGTTGCAGCATTTGTTCAGTGTAACTGTTAGACAGTCATCCTGCTGCATTTAGGCCATATTTCTAGTCTAGCTGTAATCAGTTATTTTTAGTTTCCATAATTACGTAATTTTATTCCACTTGTAAAAATTTTCATGTTCGTTTTTCGTGCTGGATTTTGTAACCTAACCTAACCACCTATATCTTTGTATTAGAGTCTTACATTCCAAATTGGTTTTTGTTGTAGCATTTGTTCAGTGTAATCGTTAGACAGTCATCCTGCGCCGCATTTAGGCCATTTCTAGTCTAGTTGTAATCAGTTATTTTTAGTTTCATAATTACGTAATTTTATTCCACTTGTAAAAATTTTCATGTCTTCGTTTTTCGTGCTGATTTTGTAACCTAACCTAACTCTAACTCTAACCTAACCCTAACCACCTATATCTTTGTGTATTAGAGTCTTAAGCATTCCAAATTGGTTTTTGTTGTAGCATTTGTTCAGTGTAATCGTTAGACAGTCATCCTGCTGCATTTAGGCCATTTCTAGTCTAGTTGTAATCAGTTATTTTTAGTTTCATAATTACGTAATTTTATTCCACTTGTAAAAATTTTCATGTCTTCGTTTTTCGTGCTGATTTTGTAACCTAACCTAACTCTAACTCTAACCTAACCCTAACCACCTATATCTTTGTGTATTAGAGTCTTAAGCATTCCAAATTGGTTTTTGTTGTAGCATTTGTTCAGTGTAATCGTTAGACAGTCATCCTGCTGCATTTAGGCCATTTCTAGTCTAGTTGTAATCAGTTATTTTTAGTTTCATAATTACGTAATTTTATTCCACTTGTAAAAATTTTCATGTCTTCTGTTTTTCGTGCTGATTTTGTAACTCCAACCTAACCTAACTCAACCTAACCTAACCTAACCTAACCCTAACCACCTATATCTTTGTGTATTAGAGTCTTAAGCATTCCAAATTGTTTTTGTTGTAGCATTTGTTCAGTGTAATCGTTAGACAGTCATCCTGCGCCGCATTTAGGCCATTTCTAGTCTAGTTGTAATCAGTTATTTTTAGTTTCATAATTACGCAATTTTATTCCACTTGTAAAAATTTTCATGTCTTCGTTTTTCGTGCTGATTTTGTAACCTAACCTAACCTAACCTAACCTAACCCTAACCACCTATATCTTTGTGTATTAGAGTCTTACGCATTCCAAATTGGTTTTTTGTTGTAGCATTTGTTCAGTGTAATCGTTAGACAGTCATCCTGCGCCGCATTTAGGCCATTTCTAGTCTAGTTGTAATCAGTTATTTTTAGTTTCATAATTACGTAATTTTATTCCACTTGTAAAAATTTTCATGTCTCTGTTTTTCGTGCTGATTTTGTAACCTAACCTAACTCTAACTCTAACCTAACCTAACTCTAACTCTAACCTTAACCTAACCTAACCACCTATATATCTTTTGTGTGTATTAGAGTCTTAAGCATTCCAAATTGGTTTTTGTTGTAGCATTTGTTCAGTGTAATCGTTAGACAGTCATCCTGCGCCGCATTTAGGCCATTTCTAGTCTAGTTGTAATCAGTTATTTTTAGTTTCCATAATTACGTAATTTTATTCCACTTGTAAAAATTTTCATGTCTTCTGCTTTTCGTGCTGATTTTGTAACCTAACCTAACCTAATCCTAACCTAACTCTAACCTAACCTAACCTAACCACCTATCTTTGTGTATTAGAGTCTTAAGCATCTAAATTGGTTTTTTGTTGTAGCATTTGTTCAGTGTAATCGTTAGGACAGTCATCCTGCGCTGCATTTAGGCCATTTCTAGTCTTAGTTGTAATCAGTTATTTTTAGTTTCATAATTACGTAATTTTATTCCATTTGTAAAAATTTTCATGTCTTGCTTTTCGTGCTGATTTTGTAACCTAACCTAACCACCTATATCTTTGTATTAGAGTCTTACATTCCAAATTGGTTTTTGTTGCAGCATTTGTTCAGTGTAATCGTTAGACAGTCATCCTGCCGCATTTAGGCCATATTTCTAGTCTAGTTGTAATCAGTTATTTTTAGTTTCATAATTACGTAATTTTATTCCAATTTGTAAAAATTTTCATGTTCGTTTTTCGTGCTGATTTTGTAACCTAACTCTAACCTAACCTAACCACCTATATCTTTGTATTAGAGTCTTACATTCCAAATTGGTTTTTGTTGCAGCATTTGTTCAGTGTAATCGTTAGGACAGTCATCCTGCCGCATTTAGGCCATTTCTAGTCTAGTTGTAATCAGTTATTTTTAGTTTCCATAATTACGTAATTTTATTCCATTTGTAAAAATTTTCATGTCTTCGTTTTTCGTGCTGATTTTGTAACCTAACCTAATCCCAACCTAACCTAACCCTAACCACCTATATCTTTGTGTATTAGAGTCTTAAGCATTCCAAATTGGTTTTTGTTGCAGCATTTGTTCAGTGTAATCGTTAGACAGTCATCCTTGCGCCGCATTTAGGCCATTTCTATTCTAGTTGTAATCAGTTATTTTTAGTTTCATAATTACGTAATTTTATTCCACTTGTAAAAATTTTCATGTCTTCGTTTTTCGTGCTGATTTTGTAACCTAACCTAACCTAACCTAACCACCTATATATCTTTTGTGTGTATTAGAGTCTTAAGCATTCCAAATTGGTTTTTGTTGTAGCATTTGTTCAGTGTAATCGTTAGACAGTCATCCTGCGCCGCATTTAGCCATTTCTAGTCTAGTTGTAATCAGTTATTTTTAGTTTCATAATTACGTAATTTTATTCCATTTGTAAAAATTTTCATGTCTTCGTTTTTCGTGCTGATTTTGTAACCTAACCTAACCTAACCTAACCTAACCTAACTCTAACTCTAACCTAACCTAACCTAACCACCTATCTTTGTGTATTAGAGTCTTAAGTATTCCAAATTGGTTTTTGTTGTAGCATTTGTTCAGTGTAACTGTTAGACAGTCATCCTGCGCCGCATTTAGGCCATTTCTAGTCTAGTTGTAATCAGTTATTTTTAGTTTCATAATTACGCAATTTTATTCCACTTGTAAAAAATTTTCATGTCTTCGTTTTTCGTGCTGATTTTGTAACCTAACCTAACTCCTAACCACCTATATCTTTGTATTAGAGTCTTAAGCATTCCAAAATGGTTTTTGTTGTAGCATTTGTTCAGTGTAATCGTTAGACAGTCATCCTGCGCCGCATTTAGCCATTTCTAGTCTAGTTGTAATCAGTTATTTTTAGTTTCATAATTACGCAATTTTATTCCATTTGTAAAAATTTTCATGTTCGTTTTTCGTGCTGGATTTTGTAACCTAACCTAACCACCTATATCTTTGTATTAGAGTCTTAAGTATTCCAAATTGGTTTTTGTTGCAGCATTTGTTCAGTTTAATCGTTAGACAGTCATCCTGCGCCGCATTTAGGCCATTTCTAGTCTAGTTGTAATCAGTTATTTTTAGTTTCATAATTATGTAATTTTATTCCATTTGTAAAAATTTTCATGTCTTCGTTTTTCGTGCTGATTTTGTAACCTACCCTAACCCAACCTAACCTAACCTAACCCTAACCACCTATATCTTTGTGTATTAGAGTCTTAAGCATTCCAAATTGGTTTTTTGTTGTAGCATTTGTTCAGTGTAATCGTTAGACAGTCATCCTGCGCCGCATTTAGGCAATTTCTAGTCTAGTTGTAATCAGTTATTTTTAGTTTCATAATTACGTAATTTTATTCCACTTGTAAAAATTTTCATGTCTTCGTTTTTCGTGCTGATTTTGTAACCTAACTCTAACCTAACCTAACCTAACCTAACCTAACCCTAACCACCTATATATCTTTTGTGTGTATTAGAGTCTTAAGCATTCCAAATTGGTTTTTGTTGTAGCATTTGTTCAGTGTAACTGTTAGACAGTCATCCTGCGCCGCATTTAGCCATTTCTAGTCTAGTTGTAATCAGTTATTTTTAGTTTCATAATTACGTAATTTTATTCCATTTGTAAAAATTTTCATGTCTTCTGCTTTTCGTGCTGATTTTGTAACCTAACTCTAACCTAACCTAACCCTAACCACCTATATCTTTGTATTAGAGTCTTAAGCATTCCAAATTGGTTTTTGTTGTAGCATTTGTTCAGTGTAATCGTTAGACAGTCATCCTGCGCCGCATTTAGCCATTTCTAGTCTAGTTGTAATCAGTTATTTTTAGTTTCCATAATTACGTAATTTTATTCCAATTTGTAAAAATTTTCATGTCTTCGTTTTTCGTGCTGATTTTGTAACCTAACCTAACCTAACCCTAACCACCTATATCTTTGTGTATTAGAGTCTTAAGCATTCAAATTGGTTTTTGTTGTAGCATTTGTTCAGTGTAATCGTTAGACAGTCATCCTGCGCTGCATTTAGGCCATATTTCTAGTCTAGTTGTAATCAGTTATTTTTAGTTTCATAATTACGTAATTTTATTCCACTTGTAAAAATTTTCATGTTCGTTTTTCGTGCTGATTTTGTAACCTAACCTAACCACCTATATCTTTGTGTATTAGAGTCTTACATTCCAAATTGGTTTTTGTTGCAGCATTTGTTCAGTGTAATCGTTAGACAGTCATCCTTGCGCCGCATTTAGCCATTTCTAGTCTAGTTGTTATCAGTTATTTTTAGTTTCATAATTACGTAATTTTATTCCAATTTGTAAAAATTTTCATGTTCGTTTTTCGTGCTGATTTTGTAACCTAACCTAACCACCTATCTTTGTGTATTAGAGTCTTACGCATTCCAAATTGTTTTTGTTGTAGCATTTGTTCAGTGTAACTGTTAGACAGTCATCCCAGCCGCATTTAGGCCATTTCTAGTCTTAGTTGTAATCAGTTATTTTTAGTTTCATAATTACGTAATTTTATTCCACTTGTAAAAATTTTCATGTCTTCGTTTTTCGTGCTGATTTTGTAACCTAACCTAACCACCTATATCTTGTGTATTAGAGTCTAAGCATTCCAAATTGTTTTTGTTGTAGCATTTGTTCAGTGTAACTGTTAGACAGTCATCCTGCGCCGCATTTAGGCCATTTCTAGTCTTAGTTGTAATCAGTTATTTTTAGTTTCATAATTACGTAATTTTATTCCACTTGTAAAAATTTTCTATGTCTTCGTTTTTCGTGCTGATTTTGTAACCTAACTCTAACCTTAACCTAACCTAACCTAACCACCTATCTTTGTGTATTAGAGTCTTAAGCATTCCAAATTGGTTTTTTGTTGTAGCATTTGTTCAGTGTAATCGTTAGACAGTCATCCTGCGCCGCATTTAGGCCATTTCTAGTCTAGTTGTAATCAGTTATTTTTAGTTTCCATAATTACGTAATTTTATTCCATTTGTAAAAATTTTCATGTCTTCTGCTTTTCGTGCTGATTTTGTAACTCAACCTAACCTAACCTTAACCTAACTCTAACTCTAACTCTAACCTAACCTAACCCTAACCACCTATATCTTTGTGTATTAGAGTCTTAAGCATTCCAAATTGGTTTTTGTTGTAGCATTTGTTCAGTGTAACTGTTAGACAGTCATCCTGCGCCGCATTTAGGCCATATTTCTAGTCTAGCTGTAATCAGTTATTTTTAGTTTCATAATTACGTAATTTTATTCCATTTGTAAAAATTTTCATGTCTTCGTTTTTCGTGCTGATTTTGTAACCTAACCTAACCACCTATATCTTGTGTATTAGAGTCTTACATTCCAAATTGGTTTTTTGTTGTAGCATTTGTTCAGTGTAATCGTTAGACAGTCATCCTGCCGCATTTAGGCCATATTTCTAGTCTAGCTGTAATCAGTTATTTTTAGTTTCATAATTACGCAATTTTATTCCATTTGTAAAAAATTTTCATGTCTTCGTTTTTCGTGCTGATTTTGTAACCTAACCTAACCACCTATATCTTGTGTATTAGAGTCTAAGCATTCCAAATTGTTTTTGTTGTAGCATTTGTTCAGTGTAACTGTTAGACAGTCATCCTGCGCCGCATTTAGGCCATATTTCTAGTCTAGTTGTAATCAGTTATTTTTAGTTTCATAATTACGTAATTTTATTCCACTTGTAAAAATTTTCATGTCTTCGTTTTTCGTGCTGGATTTTGTAACCTAACCTAACCTAACCTAACTCTAACCTAACCTAACCCTAACCACCTATATCTTTGTGTATTAGAGTCTTAAGCATTCCAAATTGTTTTTGTTGTAGCATTTGTTCAGTGTAATCGTTAGACAGTCATCCCAGCCGCATTTAGGCCATATTTCTAGTCTAGCTGTAATCAGTTATTTTAGTTTCATAATTACGTAATTTTATTCCACTTGTAAAAATTTTCATGTCTTCGTTTTTCAAAGGATTTTGTAACCTAACTCTAACTCTAACCTAACTCTAACCTAACTCTAACTCTAACCTAACTCTAACCTAACCTAATCCTAACCTAACCCTAACCACCTATATATCTTTGTGTATTAGGAGTCTTAAGCATCTAAATTGGTTTTTGTTGTAGCATTTGTTCAGTGTGTAATCGTTAGACAGTCATCCTTGCGCCGCATTTAGGCCATTTCTAGTCTAGTTGTAATCAGTTATTTTAGTTTCCATAATTACGTAATTTTATTCCACTTGTAAAAATTTTCATGTCTTCTGTTTTTCGTGCTGATTTTGTAACTCAACCTAACCTAACTCTAACCCTAACCACCTATATCTTTGTGTATTAGAGTCTTAAGCATTCCAAATTGTTTTTGTTGTAGCATTTGTTCAGTGTAATCGTTAGACAGTCATCCTGCGCCGCATTTAGGCCATTTCAGTCTAGTTGTAATCAGTTATTTTAGTTTCATAATTACGTAATTTTATTCCATTTGTAAAAATTTTCATGTCTTCGTTTTTCGTGCTGATTTTGTAACCTAACCTAACCTAACCTTAACCTAACCCTAACCACCTATATATCTTTGTGTATTAGAGTCTTAAGCATTCCAAATTGGTTTTTGTTGTAGCATTTGTTCAGTGTAATCGTTAGACAGTCATCCTGCGCTGCATTTAGGCCATTTCTAGTCTTAGTTGTAATCAGTTATTTTTAGTTTCATAATTACGTAATTTTATTCCACTTGTAAAAATTTTCATGTCTCTGTTTTTCGTGCTGATTTTGTAACCTAACCTAATCCTAACCTAACCTAACCTAATCCTAACCTAACCTAACCACCTATATCTTGTGTATTAGAGTCTTAAGCATTCCAAATTGGTTTTTGTTGTAGCATTTGTTCAGTGTAATCGTTAGACAGTCATCCCAGCCGCATTTAGGCCATTTCTAGTCTAGTTGTAATCAGTTATTTTAGTTTCATAATTACGTAATTTTATTCCATTTGTAAAAATTTTCATGTCTCTGTTTTTCGTGCTGATTTTGTAACCTAACCTAACCTAACTCTAACTCTAACCCTAACCACCTATATCTTTTGTGTGTATTAGAGTCTTAAGCATTCCAAATTGGTTTTTGTTGTAGCATTTGTTCAGTTTAATCGTTAGACAGTCATCCCAAGTGCCGCATTTAGCCATTTCTAGTCTAGTTGTTATCAGTTATTTTAGTTTCATAATTACGTAATTTTATTCCATTTGTAAAAATTTTCTATGTCTTCGTTTTTCAGCTGATTTTGTAACCTTAACCTAACCTAACCACCTATATATCTTTGTGTATTAGAGTCTTAAGCATTCCAAATTGGTTTTTGTTGTAGCATTTGTTCAGTGTAATCGTTAGACAGTCATCCTGCGCCGCATTTAGGCCATATTTCTAGTCTAGTTGTAATCAGTTATTTTAGTTTCATAATTACGTAATTTTATTCCACTTGTAAAAATTTTCATGTCTTCGTTTTTCAAAGGATTTTGTAACCTAACCTAATCCCAACTCTAACCTAACCTAACCTAACTTAACCTAACCTAACCACCTATATCTTTTGTGTGTATTAGAGTCTTAAGCATTCCAAATTGTTTTTGTTGTAGCATTTGTTCAGTGTAATCGTTAGACAGTCATCCTGCGCCGCATTTAGGCCATTTCCTAGTCTAGTTGTAATCAGTTATTTTAGTTTCATAATTACGTAATTTTATTCCATTTGTAAAAATTTTCATGTCTTCGTTTTTCGTGCTGGATTTTGTAACCTTAACCTAACCTAACCACCTATATCTTGTGTATTAGAGTCTTAAGCATTCCAAATTGGTTTTTGTTGTAGCATTTGTTCAGTGTGTAATCGTTAGACAGTCATCCTGCGCTGCATTTAGGCCATTTCCTAGTCTAGTTGTAATCAGTTATTTTAGTTTCATAATTACGCAATTTTATTCCATTTGTAAAAATTTTCATGTCTTCGTTTTTCGTGCTGGATTTTGTAACCTAACCTAACCTTAACCTAACCTAACCTAACTCAACCTAACCTAACCACCTATATCTTGTGTATTAGAGTCTTAAGCATTCCAAAATGGTTTTTGTTGTAGCATTTGTTCAGTGTAATCGTTAGGACAGTCATCCTGCCGCATTTAGGCCATTTCAGTCTAGTTGTAATCAGTTATTTTAGTTTCCATAATTACGTAATTTTATTCCAATTTGTAAAAATTTTCATGTCTTCGTTTTTCGTGCTGGATTTTGTAACCTAACCTTAACCTAACCTAACTCTAACTCTAACCTAACCTAACCTAACCCAACCTAACCTAACCCTAACCACCTATCTTTGTGTATTAGAGTCTTAAGCATTCAAATTGGTTTTTGTTGCAGCATTTGTTCAGTGTAATCGTTAGACAGTCATCCCAGCCGCATTTAGGCCATTTCAGTCTAGTTGTAATCAGTTATTTTAGTTTCATAATTACGCAATTTTATTCCACTTGTAAAAAATTTTCATGTCTTCGTTTTTCGTGCTGATTTGTAACCTAACTC